>JASDQU010014487.1:327896-338436 GCA_032191745.1 Picea mariana
TTGAAAATTTATAACAAGGAATGATGACATGACCATGATGAAAATTTATGACCTTGGATGAGTGGAGGGAGTAGTAAGGACACATAGACACACCAATCACCATTTTACAACCAAGATATGTCAAATTTTATTTGAGAATTTTATTTTGAAAATATAACAATTTGACCTAATAACCCTATCAATCACATGAAAGAGTAAATTTGATTATTGGTGATTGACAGAACTGATAGATACTAACAAAAGTCTTGGTTTGTACTGGTAGGCATGGTGAACGGGAGAATTTTTATTGCCTGTCATCGATTTGTAACAATTCAAACAATTGTTCCTCTTTTCATAAGCTTGTAATACAGATGGCAATAAGTGTTTACCAGTTATTATCGCTCTGTATTTGTCACAAAGAGTAGTTAAGTATAATCAGTCTTCTATAGCATAAACATAAAAAAATGTAGAGTAAGCTTATAAAACACACAATGATGTCAGCAGTATATAATGTAGCATACCAATACAAACAACTGTTGATATAATATCCCAAGACATTGTAAAAACACAGTATGACAGAATTTTGACAGAAATGCTACTTCCTCTTCTCATGGGTTTGCTATACAAATGGGTAGTGCTAAGAATTTTTTTTTAGCTCAGGAAACTCCCCCCAGACCGAATATATGGCATGTCCTCGAGCCATGAATTAGCAATAGTCTTCTTGGTCTTTACTATTTTTAGAGGGGGGTTAGCAATAGGCTTCTTGGTCTTCTTTCTCAATGAGGTTGCAGGGGTATCAACAAGTTTCTTGGACTTTTGGTCTGGTAAAGGAATAGCTTGAGCATGAGGGTTTGGGTGGAGTAACAGCCCCTAGATCAAGAGTCTTCTTTCTAGTCTTGATTGTAATATGAGGGTTTGCAAATTGGTAAATGAACTCATCCCACATTTTCCCCTGTTTTTCCAACTCAGCTAAGACAAGTAGTTTGACAAGGTCGTGGTGAAATAGGATGTTATGGGGATTAGTTACATTCTTCCTTACTTGGGAAGACATATTCTCGAGATTCTTTAATAAGTAAAAGGGAAGATTTAATGGCTTATTAAACTGAAAGTGAGCTAATAATCGAAAGTGACAAGCTTTAAAGATGGAATATCTACCTTCACATGTAATCAATCTAGTGATGACTATGAGAGGGTTGATTAGCTTCTCTTTTATCCACTCCTTGGAGTATCCCTTAGCTCCAGAGATGTTTTGAAATTCGATTTTTAAAACCTTGTTATAGCTTTATCTTGGCAACTGGTGGTGTTTAAACTAGCAGTCTCCAACTCTTGGAAGCTTTGTGGCTGAGGCAATTGATTCCTCAGAGACCACGAACACAGTGAATAGGAGCAAAGGCAGGCTAAGAGTGTTCCATTATTATTTGTTTTTCCATCATGCTCAAACAATCCATTCCTCTATCTTGCATTCTATAAGGCATGTAATCATAACTCTGTAATGAACAGTTTGTAACGAAAATAAACCAGTAAGTGGTTTGTTAAGAAAATGTACAACAGTTTATAACACACAGGGAGTTATCGTTTCAAATAAATAAAATGACTACTGATGTAAGAACCTGTATCATGAAAACAATACACATAAATTTTTACAAAGATTTACTTCTTCTAGGCAATGTTATCATTTGTCAACTCATGAACCCCTCCCCCCACACCTAAGTATTGTGACACCTCACAATAAAAAATATAGGAAACCAGTCAGTTCTCCCAATAGCCAAAGATTTATAGYTTGTTAAGTGTAGAGATAAATTTCACAAATTGGTCTGACGMGACTATTAAAAGATGTCCCCRCCTATAGGATAAGAKATCYTATATATAGATAAGAAGAGGTAGGCAAGAGAGTTTCAAGATAGTCTCAGAGTTAGTTCCYAATGGAAATTTTATGAAGTTCATTAACCTTAGCTTAGCCATACATACTTCATGTCAGATTTGTCTACAAGTAATGTCATACATCAGGACAAGTTTAAATTTATTATTTATTTTTTGTCAGATTAGCATCCTCACTAGGTAGAATGCACCACTACGAGCAAGCCTATTCAGTACTCTGGTAGGTTTACCTAGTCATACCACAAGCCAGTACCCACTGCTAGCAGACATGTTCAATATCCCAGTGTGTTAGCCTCTTACACCCTCGTAGACTGGCCCTCCATCTTTTAAGATTTTAGTATAAGATTGCTTTATGCAAGAAGATGGGGGACAGCTCTGAAAACAACTTTTTCTTTCTTTTTATTGAGATGGTATTTATGTTGGAGGATGGATTTCCGTTATATATATTCCTTAGTGATTGTCTTGATGTAAGGGGTACTTAAGCGGACGTAACCTATCTAAAGATATGATATAATCAAGTATTTTAGTGTGTAGTGGATGGTACCATTGGGAAATAACAGAAAGGTATCTTTAGGCTCAACTCACTTTCTTCTTTTGTAAGTTATTGTGATGTTTCCATGACTAACCGCGAATCAGACCTCCTTGTTACTCTTTAATAAAGATACTTTACTTACTTACTCAGGTTTCTTGGGGAAACTGTACGAGAGACCTCTAAGCTTGATGGTTATGGTATCAATTCCTTATACAATGGTGAAGGTTTTCAAGAGCAATTGCTTCTTAAGATGCCTTGAGAAAAAGAAGATGAAAATGTTTTGCAAAAACATGGCTAACTACAACAAGTCATTATTCATTTGATGCTTAGAAAACAACAAGGTTCAAGTATAGCAATGTTTTGAAGAAAAAATATTCTTTTATACCTCCTTGAAATTGTCTACTCCTGGTGAAATAAATACCTGCAGAAATCTCTAGGACTATTTGTCAAAAACCACACTCTAAAATATCAAAAAATAATAAGATCAATGATATCAATTCACTGGAACATGTATCTCATAGTTCTTTTATTAAAAAGAAAACATAAAATGAGGCTGCATTAGACTTTAAGCTAAACTAACAACATGCAGCTTTTATTTATTATCCTACCCTACCTAAAAAGAAAGGAAAATCTGTATTCAAGTGTAAGAACTTTTCCAATGTAACTATGTGTGAAGCAAGATAAGAAACATGCTCATATCCACATATAAAAAAGTTGCCACAGTGATTACCTGGATATGAATAACTAGCCAACCTACTTGTTTTGGCATCAAAAGGTGTTGAAGAAGAGAATAGTATTGTGGCCTGATGACCTCTTGAAACCAAATTTCAATGTAATCTTTGATGTTCATCAACAGTAATTTCTATCCTTTCCTTCATCATGCTATGCAGATCCTCTTCTTCTGAATGATTGATTTCTGAAATACATAAAGGATCTGTTGAGATGGATGTTGAGAACTCCTTAATCTCAAGTCTTAATGATTTCTCTCCACTGGGTGTAGTCCATAATTTTTCAGCTTCCTTCGCATTTTGGCAAGGAAAATCATTTTGTAGCTCATAGGACCTTGATTCTTCTAATATTTCCAGAGAGGTAGATACACTTTTGGCTGCTGCCAAAATATGTTCTTCTTGAAAAGAAGAAATGGATTTGAGAAAGTTCCCTCAAGATAATGGTTGTTGCTGAGTTCATCTTGTCATTTGATAAAACTTGGTTCACACAAAGATGATGTCCACAAATTTAGGATATCCTAGTGGTGGTAACAAAACAAAGGTTGTCTATTTTGGTTCTGTGGAAGGCTCAAGTGGTCTTACCTCCCGTCCCACTATTACTGATGCTTCAATTTCTTGTTCTATAGTGCTCCTTGTTTTAGTCTCTTCAGAGACTACTTTAGCTCTTCGGGTTGAGCTAACTCATGTTTTTCAGTATCAGTATACAGAATTTATGAGTGGAACGTTCCTTCCCCCAAAAAGGTCTGAAGGAACCTTGGTTGAAAGATCTGATTTAGATTTAATGTATCTACCTTTTGGGTCTTTAGGTCTGTTCATTAAAGCAAACAAAAACAAAAACAAAAACTACTATTAGCTTTGGGGGAGCCTACAATAGCAGATGGGTAGGTTCTTACCTCTTGTATTAAAGTTCCCCCGCCACCAATCTAATGCTAAGGTTTTAGAAATGATCTATTTCCTAACTATTTCCTACCTTGAGACAACTCCCTGGCAACGGCACCAAAATTGATGGGTGTTCTATATGCCCTAAAAACACACTAAAAACCCTCAATTAAAGTGTCAACCCAAGGTAAGTAAACTTAGAGTTGTAGCAATATATATGCCAAGGTAGAAGGGCTGGTAGTAGTATAGTCTAACTAAGGAAGTGGGTATCTAAGGGATAATCTACTCAAGCAAGGACTTCTAATGATCAAACTCTACTAAGAAAATCAAACTATGTACCCTAAGTAACCTTTGAATGAAGGATCGATGGATAGTTATAAGAAATCAAATGGAAACCCTACTTAAAGAAAACTAGTTCATTCATAAAAATAAGAAAAATAAAAATATTCATCTAATAAGCAAATAGCACCAACAAACTACTTGTAATTAACCTACTTAAATTCAATAAGCAATTATCCTGTGAAAGCAAGTAAATAAACAAGCAACTACACTATCAAAGAAAGAATAGACAAGTAAGCAACTAACCTATTCAGGAAAGTAAACAACTAAATAACCTAGGATAACTTCTACAGCAAGTAAACTAATTAAGATTACTCAATAAGCAACTAACTAAGCTAAGAGACAAGTGAACTCTATTCTTAATTTAAATTTCACAACTATTTCTAATTACAAAAGGAAATCTACTAAATTGAAAGCATTATGATAATAAAAGAAATTAACAACTAATCTTTAACCTATGATAAGGAAACTATACTTTAACCTACTAAAGCAAAAGACTATCTATCCTACAAAAGCAAGGAAACTATCTCCTAAGCTATGAAAGCAAGAAAACTATCTTCTAGTCTATGAAAACTCAAATCTAGTGTTGATGGTTGTGTGAATGTCCCTAGTGTCTTATAATATCACGATGGCACTTAACAATGAAAGATAATTCAAGAGGGATAAACTTGATATTGACTTCAATAGAAAAGTGAAAAGTGTGAATTAGGCAATCCAGTGAGAACTTAGCCATTATGAAAACAACATCAATTACCTTGCATATCCATGTGACTATTACGCATGCATTAATCATCAACAGTTATAAAGAGATTATGCTATGAAATTCAATTGCACTCTATACTACATAAGCAAATTCATACTATACTAAATTCAATCATTAACTACAAATTGAAATTGCAACCTAAATCTAAGAAAGAAATTGCATGAAGGAAGCTAAACTAGTTCTATTTGACAATTCAATTTGCAAAAAGAGGAAATACTCATAAACAGAAATTAAACACTATTTCAGCTTATGACAAGTAAGCAAATGAGAAAACTAAATGGCAAATTAAATAAGAAAATCTAAGTAACAACTAGATAGACAAACTAGAATTGAAAACTAAAGACTAATGACTATCCATCCACCGAAACCCTCTCAAAGAAATCATGAATTAAAAACTTTGTTTTAAACTCTGTTTTTATCACTTATCTATCATCTACTTATACACGAGGTTAGTATCTAAGCTTGCAAACTTGTTTCTACTAACTAAAGAGTTATTGCATATTAACAAGATTCTTCATAATCACCTGCAAAACTAAATTAAACCAATTTAATCATGAACAACAAACTATACAACAAAGAAGCAAAATGACAATTCATGTACAAAAAATAAATAAAAACACAACTACACTATTCAATTCACAAGCAAATTCATTAGATAGTCACCCAGACTGTTGGTGGGCCACCTAGCAAGTCGTGGTTACTCTTCAAAGGCGAACCACAAGCTTCGACAATACGAATTTACCATTAAAACTAAAAACACAGTCTTTACACAGTTCTGGTAAAATGAAAATAGGAAAACAGAGCGAAAATTGTCTTTTTCTAACTCTATTTCTTAACAATTTTCTAACCACTGAGGTGGTATTTATAAGTTTACAGACTGAGAGGTCGACCACTGGAAGGGTTGACCTTCTCTAAAAACAGCAAATTGCATTTAATTCGCTCTAACTGTTGGGGGCTTCTAGAAATAAGGTGAGCCAATAATCAACCAACATAACAACCCAAATTATGTTGTCAAGAGTTCAGTAGTTGGAGGCCACGAGCACAAGAAAAACCCATGTCTCTGATTCTCCCACCGCTAGCCGCCAATATGCTAACCGCCAAACTGCCCATAGATTTTGTGCAGGACGGAGTGTCGGATGGAGTACCGGACTGAGTGTCGAATGGAGTATCGGGCGGAGTGTTAGATGAAAAAACAAGCTGTGATTTTGCCATGTGACACACAAAACATGAATTAGTTTCCTGGGATCATAAAAACATACAGATTTAAACTCAAAATCATCACAAAACATGAATTATGCACACCTGGTGTGAATCATAGCGATTTGACACAAAAGATCTTCAAAAACTCTTCAAAACAGGAAAAATGCATATACACATTCGGAAAAAAGGATCTAATTAATGTCATGAAATCATTCACATCACGGGCCCAACATGGTTGCTAACCACAAGCTCCCCCTCAACTAAAGACTGCATGCCCTTGTAGTTCTTAACATCCCTAATCCTTCTCATTCTATTATATAAATTGAATGTTTAAATTCAATACATTGACAACTAGAGAGTTGGAAATATATCATCAAAGTTACTAAGCTTTCTAAATACATGGTTGAATCTACGATGATCCTTTAACAATGAAATTGGCATAGACTTGTTAGTAATATGGTGGATATGCACTAGTCCTATAGCCTTTGATTAGAAAAAATTGTGAAGTGTTATACAATATAATCGAAGGCTCTATGAGGAAAAAAAAAACACTAATCAAGATCATTTTGGTCCCTCCTTTACATATTATAGTTAATACTCGGAGACAAAACTCCTTATGATGAAAAAAGGCTCATTTTTATAACAATTACTTTCTTTATTGTTGTACAAATTTCTGTGACAATTGTAGTAAGTGAGAAAAAATAGTGATGATGCTAATAATCATAGTCTAAGGTGCTACATGAGATCGTAAATACTATTTTTCCTAAGGAAAATAAAGAAATAAACAAAATAATCATAAATTTCATTCATATAGAAGGAAAAGTAAATTTTTTATATGCTTCGGAATTGCAATGTCCTCTGCCACAATGATATTACAACAAAATTATCAAAATGGTCGAGTCAACATAATACTTAGGCATGGGCCCTTACATATTATTTTCAAAGAGATTGCACATACAATACTACTATTGTTTAGCAATAGGTTTCTAGCATATTTCAAGAATCAAGAGATGGGCAATCATGTACCTATCCTCTCTCTCCTTTGATCTGATTGGTCTTTATTGTTATCTATTAGATATTTTAGATGGATCTGTTAGTCATTAGCAATTTTTTATTTGGAAAATTGTAATGGTTTACCTCATAAAAATACTTGAAACTAGGGAGATTCTTCTAAAACAATTAGGAGATTCTTTTGAAAAACTAGCAGATTATTTAAAACAATATTGACTTGTAGGGAGTGTATAAGTTACTATAGTTGATATAGGTTTAATTTGTTAAACTTGTGTTTTTTTGGAGATAAAACAAATTTAAAAGATTCTTTTAAAAATATATTAGTATATAAAAAAATTATAAATTCAATTATCAAGCTAATATATGGTGATTAAACAAAATATAGTTACTTTAAGCTATTTAATAGCTATAATACACTTCAATTTATTAAAAAAAACCTCCTATCTATAATTTATGGATGAAAATTGATACATTATCCATATACCCTATAAGCCATGTTGTTAAACTAGATCTATTATCCATATACCCTATAAGCCATGTTGTTAAACTAGATCTATTGCAAACACCCCAATGAATACATAAATTCCTTTTCAACACAACAATGTGTATAATTTTAGTTATGTTTTCTTCACATTCATTTACCATCCAGTGAGGACCTAATCTAATCATTATAATGCAAAACGCATATTCATTTAGAACCATGTCATCATCTAAATGCCCCTCCTCCATCATCACCCACAACTCTAAATATGTTTTCAATGAACTATATGTGACTATTTGTATTATATAATTTGAAATATAGGAATTACAATTATAATATATGTAAACTTATGTATTATATATATAATTGAACTTTTCTAATATAATTAAAATTAAAAATATAAGTTAAATTACGTAAACTTATATTATAATATATATATTAAAGATTTATATATAATAATTATATTACATAATTATAATTATATATTATAATTATTACATAATTATAGATTATGTAATTATAATTATGTAATATAATGATTATATATAAATCTTTAATAAGTTTACGTAATTTAACTTATATATTATAATATAAGTTTAGGTAATTTAACTTATATATTATAATTTAAGTTATAAACTTATATTTTAAGTAGTTAGTAGGTATTATACTACATGTACTATCTATATATCTTACATACTAAATAGTTAGTAATAACCATTTGTAATAGTTAGTAATACTAACTATAAGTATTCATGCCTATGATAGTATTTCTATTATTAGTATTAATACGATTAAATATAATTAGTTAATAATAATTAGTTATGAGGTATGAGGTGATTTAATAAAGGTTGTGGTATATGAATAAATATTCTTAAGATAAGACAAATGCATGATCATACGCCATGGATCCTAATGAACAATAATGCGGAAATATTTATGTCTCTATATTAGAATATAAGATTTAGGTTTTAAATATATTTTTACAATTTTTTCTTAATATTAAAATATTTATGTTTGAAAGTTATTTACTATGTGATAATGTCACATGATTTGTATCTGAGTAGGTGCTATTATGACATATTTAATTTTAAATTCAAACTCATGCCACAAGTTAAATTCTCATACATTCCAAGATTATTATGACATATTTAATTTTAAATCCAAATTCATGCCATAAGTTAAATTCTCATACATTCCGAGATTATTTAAGAAAGTGATAAAACTAAACCAACTAGTGTTAGAATATTGTATTTAGAAATATTATTATATAAATTCTACATATAACTTGGTGTAATTAATAAGCAACTGGTTAGCTAATAGAATTATTACACTTACAACCATTTTCAAAGGATAGAGTTTTGAAGAAAAAAACTACARTTTTATTTTATATTTAAGAGTTGGAAATATATCGTTAACACTAAATGTAAACTTACGCTTTATATATTGAGTTGTAGGATAGTATTAATGTATTAAGGTCAAAGGTTTGTTATTGTTTAAATTTTACAATGTTGAACTTAAGTATAAATTTTAATTTGTTGAATTCAGAGAGTTATCTTCATAATTTAAAATAGGTAAATTATGTCCTCCGGATACACTTTTCTAAATACTAATTATAAGAGTTATGAAAATTCTCATTATGTGTAGAAATGATATCTTGAAGAATATTTAGATTGATTTTATCATCAAATCCTAACTCAAGATTATGTGTATGAAGACTAATTATTTGTGAAAATTTATAGTTTGACTATGAAAAGAATTTTAACATCCATATATGTATGTGTGATTGTGTAACAACTCTAGTTAAATAATTGCTTAAGATTTATCAAGTATAACTAATTAAATAATTAACTGTCCTAATGTGTATTAGTTAAATAATGATTATTTATTAATAATATTATTTATTTATTTATTTATTTATTGTTTAATATATGTTGATTAATTAATTAATTAATTAATTAACTCATTTAATGTTTGGGTAACGAATTAAAGGCTTAATAATTTTTAATTTATTTAATAGAAAACTTAACGTATGAAGGGATAAGGGATTGTATGAAGGGATAAGGTATTAAATGGAGGGATAAGATGGGTGGCATTGAATGAAGGGAGGAGGCAGTGAATGGGAAGGAGGATATGAGGGGGCAGAGGCATTTGGGAGAAGGACTTTTTGAAATTTTGGGGAAAGGAAGCATTTTTTAGATTAGGGACTGTATTTTTTGGTTTGGAGTTTGGGTGGACTATTACAGGGGAGCATCGGTTGTTGGGAGTTTTGAGCTCGGGGGCCAGGAATCGTCATGGAATCCTAGAGCTAGGGAGCCAGATAGGCTATGTTCCTAGCTGGCAGGGAGGAAAGATTCGGTTTTGGGCAGAGTTTGGGCAGAGCAGCAGCGAGGACAGACGGAGATTGGAGAAATAGCATCAGACAAAGGTATGTATTTTCATGATTACGTTGTGTTAGGTGGTTATCATTAAGATGCGGAATATGCTGTGTTATGTGGTTGTTATGTGATTTATTATCATGTTGTTCATAAACTTAATTTCTGTTGAATAATAAATGGTTATATGTTGATGATTAAATTGTACAGGATAACATTTATTTATTCTCTATTTTAACTTGTGTTTTATAAGGCTCTGTGGGAAGAGGCCTTACACATGGTATCAGATTCCTGGTTTAAAAACTTGGACCAGGGCCTACCCACCTACCCAATTTAGGAATGGAACTGTACCCACCCAGAAATTAAACAACCTTAAAT
>JASDQU010014488.1:0-17201 GCA_032191745.1 Picea mariana
ATACCTTATTGGACACTGAGGGCTTTTCATACAATTTGGCCAATTCATCCATCAAACCCTTCGTTGTCTTTTCTTTGGAATTATTGAAAGCCATCGACATTGCCAGGCTCAGCTGTATCGTTCCTAGAGACTTTCTATCAAGAATCTCCCATTCTTCGTCCTTCATGGTCGTCGACTTCTTTGCTACTCCACCTAATGGTAGGAATAGATCCTTATGATATAAATAATCTTCCATCTACATCTTCCATAACTGGTAGTTTTGGCCGTTAAATTTATCGACCCTAAAATTTCCATATTCTAACATTGCTCCCACTCGAACCAGTAACCCTCTTTTCCTGCGAGTTACCTTTCGCTCTGATACTATTTTTTAGAAAAACAAGACCATGGAGCAATAAAATAAAACAAATGTGGAAACAAAACACAGAAGATACACTATACAATAGAGACATAGATTTACATGGTTCACCCAGTGTGGGCTACATCCACCAGAGAAATTGTTAAGTTCTTCCTTTATTATTATCCAACATATAAAGGGATACAAACTACAACAAACCCACTGTAACTTCCTCTTCTTTCTCTCACAGTATCCTATCTTAGAATACAATATTCACAATCAACCATAGTCGCAATACATTTCCCTCATAAAAGAGGGTTGCCTTCTAGGGAAAAAAACCCTAACATAAGCTCTATCGTTAGATATGCGACCTTATAATGAACAGTCCAGATTTACAATGAAATTAAAATATACATTTACAAGGAAATTTTTCCTTTGGAGACTTCGCCCCCAAACCCCCGCTAGGGGCCTGCTTGTCCCCAGAACCCCCAGCTGGAGGGATAGCCCCCCTGGACCCCACAGAGGGGGTACCCCCGCTCTGCACTTCCCCACATGGAAGAGTGTACATACTTCTCGGGTGTAAATACTTCATGGGGTATAAACACGACTGAAAGCAAGGACCTCTGAATCAGGAAGATAATCAGGCTCCACAACCAACAAGTACCGAAGTAGATCGATTTGTAGTTCCATTCGACTAGGAAGCATATTGGGTGTTGACGGAGTAGATAACTCCATCCACATGTGACGTGGATGAAGGTTTTGATGGATCGTTAGTGGCACGGGTGGCATTTGGGATCAAATCATACAAAGTATCGGATTATGAATAAACTAAATCTAAGTACTGAGCCCGAGCAATGGCTTATTCCTCGAAATGGCTTCTTCCTTGGTGACATCACGAGCAATTGGGGGTAAAAGTGATTTAGTAAACCATTCTGCCAATAAATGGTTAGGAATGATTGCTTTGATCAACCTTCATCGTCATCTCCACTCATGAATGTGATCATAGATATGCACGGAGTCAGTATGACGAAGGGAAGTCAAGATTTCAGTACCCGTCTCGTATCGAATGGGTAGTTGAAAGTGCATGAGAAAGGACATGGCAAGGGAGTTGAAATCTTGGAAAGAACCACGTGGTATTTATATGTACCACTTGGAAGCTGAGCCTGTGAGCGTCCACTGGAAAAGACACAAATGGATAGAATCATCCATTAAGTCATTTGATGAACACCACAAATGGAAGGTCATCACATGATTATTTAGATCTTCTCTAGGATTTCCGTCAAATTTTGGGATATCAGAAGGTAGTTTAGCAGGAATCATTGGCCAAAAGGGATAGTGTTGTATAGGATCATTGGTCAATCAAGACAAGTCTGGGAGATCCAAAGTTGCAAGAAACGGTAGTTGTCGATTAACCTGAGGATGATACTGGTGTGGCATAGGGACACCAGTAGGACCATAAACTGGGTTAGGTTAATAAGTGTAGCTAGTAGGTCCTCCTGCATATGGTTGTTTCTGACCAAGATAAGTAGGATTCGATGATGGATGAGAAACATTTTCATAGGGAGGATAACCCGGTGGGTTGTGAGAATTATAAGCTGGGTGATTTGCTTGCCCAGAAGGAGGATAAACATTTTTCCCTTGAGGAGGGTAAGAATTTGATCCCAGAGGTGGATACACATTAGGCCCGTGGGGAGGATAAACATTAGACCCCTAGGGAGGATAAGGTTGTTGTCCTTGAGGACTCCAGGTGGTGTTTGGGATGCCCGGATAAGGTTGTCCATAAGATGGTCTGGAAGGAACGGGATTTGATAGTCCTCCTTATGGGTTATGATATGAGTGCCCCCCAATGTGGGGTTGGGTAAACATGCCTCTCAAAGATACTCCCTAGGATTGTGAAGGGTTTCCAACAAACAAAGGTTCCCCCCCTGCCAGCGGTGGATTAACGACCGAGGTATGACTAGCAAAGGGAGGTTTCCCTCCAGGAGAAACATGGAAAGGGGGTTTTCCCCTAGGAGGGGTAGGCCTGCCATAGGATGGTGGTATTCCAGAAGGGATAGGTCCACTAGATGGTGGTTTCCATCCAATCAGTTACATTTGGCTGGCAAGGGTCTGCATTCTTTGGTGCAAAGATGTCCCAGCAAGATCATGCGGAACATGTGGAGCTGTAGAGTGAAAGTTTGTAAAAATGGGGGTAGGGATCGAACTGAATAGGGAATGAGTAGAGGTGATGACTCAAACATTAGGATGGACTTGTTATGATGTAACAGTAGGGTTAATGACCTGATTGATGGGGTGATCGATAGTTTTACTGGATGGTCCCGTTTCAACAACAGGAGGGTCATGAGGTTTTAAGGATTGTCGAATGGATTCAAAATTCTCGTAGAGATCACATCCTGATGAATTCCTCCATACTGAATGAGCATGTGTGGTATTTGTATCTACTGCAGTGGTAGGACGAATAGGAGTCCTATACTCATCACAAAAGATTGGTTATGTGGATCCCATATATGTTTTGGTAAATGCTCTCTTAGGTAATTATGGGACCTCTTCGTCTATGATGTTCCCAAGGGAGTCTAAACGAAGAAGAAGTGGTTTGAGAGGGGTTGTTGACACAGATGTAGTGTGAGGAGTGGGATTCTCATCTGTAACCAAAGCACCGTCTGGATTGTCTAATGGAGGAGAAACAACACTCCCAACATCAAATTGATTTTCTACCTCTCCACGGTAGTTGTCTTCTGGAGAGTTAGGAGGTAAGGGCTAGTAGCCTTCCGAAGGCATCCCTTGCACCCTACATGATCAACGAAGGCATTTATCTTCTACAGGCTCAATTTTGGAGAATAAAAACACACACTAAAAATCTAGGGCCAACTAACGAAAATAAACAACATACGCTAATACAATCTAGGAATCAAAACCAAGCAAACAAAACCTTCTCTCGGTGACCATACTAGTTGGTGATGAAATCCAACGTCGTGTGATCAAGTCAAGAAGGGGATAGGATATGGTGGAACAGTTATTATGGAGACCTGCTTAATGGACTTGTGCCTTGGTGCAAGCTTCCACGCAGTAATTTTGGATTTACCCTCCAAGGATCCCGAGTGAGTTTGACCACCGTCTATTCCAGGTACAACGAAGACTTCATTTCACCGTCACCTTGTGTAAGTACCTAAATATTATGGCTACTAAGGACACCAACTCCCAATCAACCCCTGGGTATGTACAGTCGATAGTCCAGTCTAAATGTATGGGTAGGATAACAAGTCCAAAATCAACTCGAGAGTATCCCACACATAATCATGGGTATACCCTCAAGTGACCCACAATATACGATTCGACTACTACAAACAGTCAAACCACAGAGGGATAATCTTCGTAGCTCTACCAAACGTGACCTCGTGCGTAACCCCTGTGTGAGAGGGGGATCCCAGAAAGTGTATACGACAATTGGATTTTATCTCCCTATAACAAGATGCTAATGTTTGTTTTGAAAAACTTTGGAGAGTTGTACTCACAGCCTATTCCAAAGTACTAGTCCTAGTCTAATGTTGGTTGAAGATTCTAAAAACAAAAATGTTTTAGATAAATTTTAATTAGCGATAATTTTACAACTGTTCTTTACTCAAGGGTGTATGAAAGTGAAACTGATGGTATTATGACTCAACTCCCAAAAAATGCACAAGAAAATGATAAGAAGTCTTGTCTTTCGATGAATGCCTATTTAAGGGAAAGAGAGAAAGTTATTTTCACTATCAAACACTATGATGCAACATCCTCATACAATTGTTTCTCAATCAAATCTAATGTAATGCTAAAAAATCTCAGAAATGCCTTCTAATATCCAAACTAATCACTAAAATATGTCTGTTTTCTTATATGTGAATGATAATTAGATGTAAAACTTCTAATGTCAATCAGACTTCAGGATTAAAAAATCAGAAGCAAACTTTACACAAACAAAAACACACTCTCGTCGTGATTAAACAAGAAATACAAAGATAACTAAATTTGCAAACAATAACCAAAAATCTCAAACAAAAGAGAAATTTTGGAAAAATGGCCTCAAAGATCAAATGGAATGGTTCACAGACCTTTGGATTTCCTCACAAAAGCTTCCACTCAATCAGATAAATGAGAGGAAAACAATAAGTTGACTCCAAATCATCAAATACAAAGAGTGACTTTAAAATAAGGAAATAAAATGTCAAAATTCAAAACAAAAGGTGATCAATTATTAGAAAACAAAGTGTTGAAGGCCAAGGAAAATATGTTTTGAGACTATGAGACTCTAAGCAAGTTCCAAAAGCAAGGAATGAACCTCATAGAATGAAACCCTAGAATATTTTTCACAAAAAAGGGGCAACACTCTGGTGTAAGGGGCACTAGAGTGTTACAACACTTTGTGTAAGACCAACAGGGAGTGCCAATGCCCTGGTAACAAGTAAAGGGGAGCGCTAGCCTCTAAAAATTCTGAAAAATGCCCAGAAACTAAAAAAATCAAGCAAACTCAGTCAATCAAATTGAATATGATGAAATCAAGAGCCAATCAATCAAATATAAGAATCAAAGAGACAATATGGATAAGGTTAAATAATGAGAAAAAGCCAAGACAATACCTAGGAAAGGAAACAAAAATCAGAGCTCCTCCCCAGTGGAGTCACCAATTTCTGTTACAGAGAAATCCCTTTGCGGACAAGTGGATTCTATCTTGGATACTAGACCCCTAACTCCAAGACATAAAGTTCTATTGTGGACACTGACATTCCTTTTTATAAAGCTAAACTATCAAAGAAGAGTAAGGAAAAATAGTAAATACCTTTTTACCGATGTTTTTCCTTGCTCGATCCAGGCTGATCTTGATCTCCAAGTTCTTCAGAAGGTCTTATGGTACAATGAACAACAACAATGATACTTCATACTCTACCATGATTAGTGTCATAATGAATCTATGAAAGAAACAATTTCATAAAATGTACACAAAATTTAAAGGAAATAGGCCAAGCATAGATTTATATTAATGAGAACAAAATGGTGCTTACAACCATGGATGTAGTGCAGCAACTTCACCAAGCTCCCTTTGTCCAGACCCTTGCTCAAATAATCCACACACAGAATGTTGATGCTTCAATGATATCTCCCTTATGAGGTAATAAGTTTGATGTGTCACAATGTCTCTATCCCCCTTTCACCATGAGAAGGCCTCCTTATATAGGCTTGGAGAGGCCAAACCACTTAAGAGATATTTGGGATAAGTTGAGTACTCTTCTCCTTCAGTTGTGGATCTTCCCTAAGATCATGCCTTGACCTTAGATTCAAATCCACACCTTCAGAGATTGAGGTGATCTTTCCTTGATTTGTCTCAACAAACCACAATTCGCCCAGAAAGGCTACCATTCCCTCAAAATGGGGTAGAGAGCATTGTAACACCCCTCCCAAGGAGGTCAAGGAGTGTTGGCACTTCTTGATAGTGTATAGGGGGAGTGTTGCCTTCCAAAAATCATTTTTGAGAGGTTTTCTTCATGGAAAATTATTTCTACTTTTCATCAAATGATTTCTCTTCCTAAAACTAGTCTTTGAGGGTGCCTTAAGTGTCCCTGTGATGTCTTTAGAGGCACGACATAGGCAAGATGGCAGTATGATGTTTGCGACACTTGTGGTCTAGATGCGATACTTGCGAACAAGATGCGACACTTACAACACTTGTAATGATGACACTTGTGACACTATTGAAGTGAGTAATTTTGATGTGTAACAATCTCGAAGAAGAAAGAGAAAATAATAGTCCTAAACCCAAAATTCTTGTTGTTCTGCCGACGACACTCTGTGAGTTGTCTCTTCATGCACTCTAGCATGGTTGTACTCCAATCGAACACTCGTGCATTTAATCACTATACTGTGCAATGCATATGCGTCTGAGAAGCTTGATGTAAAGTTTCAGATCCATTGATCCGCCCAATAAGTAAAACTATCAATTTCAATGATAGGTTGGTGATTTTTTGAATCGGTACCTGGGAGCTCACTTTATCTGTTCTAGCCTCACAATTTTTCCCAATCAATTCGACAATGTTGTGTGGCCTAGGAGGAAAAGAACAAAGGTTGACTGGTTCACCTCTCCTTGAGAGGCTAGCCAGGAAGTAAATATCCTCAGTCATTGGAGTCAACGACTACCCCTCGAGCATAAAATCCTCTGCATCTGGGTGCCAGTAATCCACTAAGGCATTCAATAGCTTTGGTTTTACCCACATGAGTGGTGTTGGCATAGGGGCAGACCCAGGGTTCAACGCTACAACAACGCACCAACAAAAACCTAGCTACTTTCCCTTTTCGGCAACACCTGTGAAGCAGATGAAGTCTCACCCAAGGTAGAGGTAGGAGTAGTTGAAAGACTCAGGTGTATGCAACCTTATCTAGGACACAGATCCGTGATTATAACACTTAGCAATCACCTAGCATAGATTATTCATTAATATTCAACCCTCATGATACTTCGCAGATAGCACAGAGCATCACAGTATGTACTTAGATCTAAGATAATTCATCACTTAGCCACAACAAGATAGATTAGATTCAACAGATCAAGCACTAAGCATCTTACATACCAGATCTAACATTCATTCATATCTAAGAAGCAGAAAGCATAAACAGATCTATCTAAACACATCAAAGCACTTAACAACGAAAGAGACAAACACATCAGGTCGAGGCACATAACACAACACACACATTTACAATGGTTCACCCCCACCATGGGGCTACATACACAAAGTATTATTCTTTATTAGCTTCAGTTAATTAGGTTACAACACGCCCCCGTGGGGGCAGCTTAATTGGCAAGTGCCGTGAAAATGAAGTTCCATGAGGTTTCGAGTTCAACTCCCCCCGACTTACCTTGTGTGCCACGTAAGGGGCATAATGGGCACACCTAGAGGTTATAGTGGTAGCGATTGGATAACACGGCCATGTGTAACGTGAGCACGTGCCCAACTAGTTGCTGATTCCTCTAGACATAAAATAAAATAAAATAAAATAAAATAAAATTAGGTTACAACACAAAGCCATCCAAATCCCTCTTCGAATAGGACAGAAGATATGCGCAACTCGCTATATCCTTCTTCCTTGCACTACAACACAAAGCCTTCTACAGTCTCTCACATGGACTTGCACTCGGATCTGCAAGTCTTACACAAAATGCACAAAGCCTTGATCACACAGATTCGACCCTTGGCACTTAGCCTACATCACATAGATATATCATCCACTACTTCTCTATATGGCCTAGACATATATATATACATACAAAAGTGGGCCTAAGCATAGGTAAACCCACGGGCTGGCATCCCTTTCCCATTACATTATCCCCAAAACCCAAAAAGGACCCAAAAAGGGGTCTATCTTCCACAATTTCCACTTCGCGTTGCGCTCCATCTTTGACAAGCTGTCGAAGTCCCAAAAATGGTCAAATATGACCAAGTGTTCCTCAAAAATTGGTCAGGGCCAACAAGCCCCTAACACTCACCTGTGACTTGTCCTGAGTCACTCAGGTCTAGGTAAGTTTGCCTCAAAGGTCTCGAGCTTGGCTCGAGCTGCTTCAACTTGTCTCTGTGCTACTTCTTCTTGCTCAGTGAATTCCAGAACAATCACTTCATTGATAGATCCTTCCAGTTGCTGCTCGACTGTAACAACTACTTGTTCTAGTAGTGTTCCTTGGCTTTCAATTTCTTCAAACAGTAGGTAGGCCACCTCCTGGATTGGTTGGAGTTTCTGGGTGACTTCCATCACTCTTTTCTATGTGGTAAGTATGAGTTGTTGGGTAATGCACTATTCCTGGGATCTCTTCTTCCTCTTGATGGGTGACATGAGCTTGAGCTGTGCCTGTACTGTATCTGCGTGCTGCTTTGCTTCTTGGTGTTGGGACTCCAACTTCTTCAACTTTGGGTCTTCATATAGTTGTTCATATATCTGCATGCTTTTGCTACTTAATTGTTTACATTCTGCAGCAAGTGTTTTAATCCTCTTGACTGTGCTCTGAGCATTCAATTCTCACTTGTCGTGCACTTCTTACGGAGTCTATGGTATGGTCTAAAGCTCTAATTCCATGACCCTTTGTTGAAGTTGCTGAATAACTTCAGTCAGCTTCGTCACTTGGCGCTCTATGGGCTCTTCGACCTTCTGCTCTAAGTCGGTCACAGAGTGAAATGTTCTATTGACCACTTCTTCAATTCCTATCTCTTTGCGAGTAGCTTCACTTTCTCGTTTTGGATCTTCACTCTATCTTATTCAAATTTTGCTTGGAGAGAATTCTTCTCTTGTATTGCAGATTGACATTGTTCATTAATTTCTTTCTGTGATTTCTTTAGGGCCTAGGTGGCATGTGCCTTTTCTTCTTGAGCATGTCGAAGGTGTACTTCGACTGCATCAACAATCCTACGAAGCTGAACTGATTCATCTCCCACTTCTCTTGTTTCTTCTGGAAGAGGTGCAGTAGAGATTGCTCAGCTAGACTGGAGTTCTTGCTGTACTCCTTGGAGCTCGATATCAATTTGGCTATACATTTGTTTCTGCTTCACCTCCTTCTTCTCTATGATTTCCTTTGAAGCATCATTGACCGCTGCAACAATGAAGTCAAAGTCATCCAATGTGAGGGCAATTCACATCTTGGTTACAGGGGTTCTTGTTTTCTTTTTGGAGGAAGATTTCAGAGGTGAGACCTTCCTTTTCTTTGATGAGTCTTCTTCATCCCTAAGTGTTGGTACTTTGACTTTCTGAGTTTATGTACCTTCTTCATCATCAACTTCTTCATTTGGTGTAATGGAAGTCGTCCTTACAATTAGGCTGTCAACATCCTGGACTTCTTCAATATTCTTCATCATCTTTGCTTTATTTTTCTTACTGGGCCCAAGTGTATCCTGCGTAGTTCTGGGGTTGTTGATGTCGGACATTTCTATGGGGTCTGCGGAAACAAGATGGTTCACTGACCACTCCTTGGTGATCTCTTCTAAGTCTTCTTCTGTCAACTTATAATAGAACTGAAGATGTTCCTGGTGCTCATCAATGTGTGGGGTTAGGTATATAAAGTGGCAATCTGCATTGAACTTTATCATATGTCGGAATCTCTGTAAAATGTTTGGGGTTATGCGATTTTCACTCCTTATGGTTGCTTTCAATTGGTTATAGTACGCATGGAAAATGACATTCGATTTCCATTTCTTTCTCATGTCGTTCGAGTACCATAATGTACTAAACTTTGCGGCTAGTGGCTCGAAGGGATCAAGATCTGGGAAGGTTGCAAATTCTGGCAGATCCCATGTAACAAAAGTGATCAGTATCAAGAGCCAGCTAAAATGGAATTCATGCCTTTGATCCTGGGCTTCTCTGCAGTCAATATCCAGTTGATTCACCAAGTACTTTTCCCAGTTCAACTATAGTCCCACTGTGCACTTTCCTGCAAGGTCAACTACAAAGCCAAATACTTTTGTTGGTCGATTCTTGCATACCAACTTCCCTACGATTAGTTGGCATGCGAGGCACACTGTGCCACTTTCAATAGAAGCTACCTTGTATCCTCTCATTCCTTTCTCAACATCGCCATAGGATCCTTTGATATTCTATGCAAGAGCATGGTCTGTGGTATTTCCAGGATAGTACTCATGGGGATCAGGGACCTGCAATCTAAGCCCGATGATCCTATTGATCAGCGCTGGATAAACAGTTATGTGATGGTCTAACCATAGGTATCCTCCATGGTAAATTGCTAGCAGCAATTTTACACAAGCGTTCACCTCCTGGTGTCTGCCGAAGTGTGGTATTTTCATAACATTGATCAAAGTATACTGTGCGAGGTTCATCGTCCATTACTGAAGGATGAGCTTTGAATTATTTCTATTATTTCTCTTCAAGTACTTATACGGGGAAAGCATGCTGTAAGCTTTATGGCCTCCCAGGTTGAAGTCACAAAACTTCAACATTGTAACCTTGTCTTGATCTGTGTGGTCGCTGCGTACTCCTTTTGGTAGATATGCAGTGACTAGTGTGTATTCAAAGTATCTAGGGACACTTTCCCTGTTAATATCACCACTCAGAGGGGGTATGTAAGCTGGTAGGATGGATGGCACTAAATTCACATTGGCTATGTCGTCCTTATGTTTAGTTCTTCTCTCTGCACCGGCTCGATATGTTCCTACTCGAGCAGTCGACGGGGAGGCTTGCACTCCTCCCATTGATGATGCCTGGACTCCAGTGGACATTCTTCTTTCCGACATGACTCTCTTAGTCATTAAATCAAGAAGTACCTTTGTGACGGATTCCTCAAGTTTGGTGAGCTCGTCGAACATACGCACTCGGGAAATATAATCGGGGTCACAATGATCTCAAAATACTGCACTAGGATGAAAAATCTGCTTGCAATGATCACTGTAGACAATCACTAGTTATGTGGGCTTCGACTTTTCAGTTGGCAAAAGTGTTCTTCAGGCATGGCGCAATGAGATAAATAGAAAATTCATCAACGGTCTACCTGCAACGGGTATGAAGCTTCCATGAATGTTGATCCATCCATTATGGCATGGTCCAATGGTCTAGTAGTGATCCTTTAATGCTTTTCTATCCATTTGGGGCAGAATTCAAATGGGTATATCGGTCTAATGGCCATATGGCTTTGCCATGATGAATTATTGTATGTCGCTATTTTGTTATCCCGGCGAAGCTCAATTCCTTTGATATTTCCTTCTGCGAAGTTTCCTCTGGAATATTGTGTAACTTTTCATTCTTGGCTCTCTTCTTACTTAGCTTCCTATCCTTCTTCTGAGTGAGCTTCATCTCGGTCATCCTTTTTCCATTCTGATTCTTATCTTCTCTCAACATAGTCACTTCGTGATGCTGAGATTATTTCTTCAGATCCAAGGGTAATACTTCTTCATCATATGGATTAAGTATTTTAGTCTTCTGTGGTTCCTCTAATTCTCTTATAGCTTCGACATCCAAGTCCCTGGTGTTCAATAGCTTAGATCTGTTCTCTTGTTCTTCCATCAAGTAGGTGATCTTTCTAGTCATAAATTCCATGAGTTCTTGCTTCTTTTGTTCTAGGTTTTCCTTTTCTTCTTTTCTCCGGATGTGGTCTTTTTCAATCTAGATCTTGCCCAACAAAGATGGAAATGGGGCATAGTCCTCAAAAAATTTAATAAATTTGAATTCTTCCTCTGTCGAAGCTCCATGGGTACTCATAGCTATCTGAGTAATCCTGCCACATAGGGTTACCATTTTTCATTTAAACAACCCTATTTTTCCTAGTGAAGGAACTATATTGTGACTTCCTAGGGTTTCCCAAGTACTTTCTGTCATAATGTTCATTTGTGTTCCCTCATCCAGAGCACAGTCAATGTCAAAGTCTCTTATTCTTACTTTGATTTTCTCCTTTTATTTGAATATCTCTGACAAACTGGCATCTTTATGTTCATCCAGGGTTTCTTTCATTTTCAGTAACATAATCTTTGATTCTTTCTAGGGTTCTTCTATAATCTTAGTCTCTTGATCTCCTTCAAGGTTTGCTTGCCCCATATTCAACTTTTCAAGTCTAGCAATCATTCTAGGAAAATCCAGTACTTCATGTACCATAGCCTTACAATAGACGCAACCAGGGCTTCTCCTAGGGCATTCCTTAGCAAGATGTCTTGGTCTTCTGTAACTGTAAAAAAGAGTTAATCCTCTCTTTATCTTCAATGATCCCCAACTTTTCTTGTACTGCTTTCTAGGGTCATAATGGCTAGTCTGCAAAAATTTCTTTCTAGGATCCTACATCCATTGGTTAGTCCAAAAATTCTTTTTATGCATAGGTATAACATATCTTTCATTATTCTTATCAGATCTATTCATATCAAACGTTCTTTCATCTAATAATGCCCTAGTTTTCAAGCTAGGACAAAATCTATCAAGCATACCTAAATCCATACTTTAGAAACAAAAATTTTCACTTATTTTACTTCTACAGGGCACAAAGCTTCCAGATCTAATAACTTTTAACTATTCTTACCTTTATTAGAGCACATAGCTTACAGATCTTACTTCTTTTCTTCAGTATCAAACTCTTTTCTTACAGATCTGACTTCTTTCCTTCAGATCTGTCCTTCTTTATTCAACATAGAGCTTTTCAGATCAAGTGGATCACTACGCACTAGGGCATAGATCCATGCACAAAGATTTCAAAATTTTAGGATGAATCTTTGCATAAAGGTTCTTCTACTCAGTTCCTAGCAATCACAGTTTCAGGTCCCAACAACGGAACCATTTGTTGGCATAGGGGTAGACCCAGGGTTCAATGCTACAACAATGCACCAACAAAACCCTAGCTACAGACCCTTTCAACAACACCTGCGAAGAAAATGAAGTCTCACCCAAGGTAGAGGCAAGGGTGGTTGCAAGACTCAGGTGTTTGCAACCTTAGCTGGGACACAGATCTATGATTATAACACTTAGCAATCACCTAGCATAGATTATTCATCAATATTCAACCCTCATGATACTTCACAGATAGCACATAGCATCGCAGTATGTACTTAGATCTAAGATAATTCAACACTTAGCCACAACAATATAGATTAGATTCGATAGATCAAGCACTAAGCATATTACATACCAGATCTAACATTCATTCATATCTCAAAAGCACAAAGCATAAATAGATCTATATAAACACATCAAAGCACTTAGCAACAGAAGAGACAAACACATCAGGTCAAGGCATAGAGCACAAAACACACATTTACCATGGTTCACCCCCACCCTGGGGCTACGTCCACAAAGTCTTCTTCTTTATTAGATTTAGTTAATCAGGTTACAGGACAAAGCCATCAAAATCCCTCTTCGCATAGGACAGAAGATCTGTGCAACTCGCTAGATCCTTCTTCCTTACACTACAACACAAAGCCTTCTACAGTCTCTCACAAGGACTTGCACTTGGCTCTGCAAGTCTTACAAAAAATGCACAAAGCCTTGATCACATAGATTCGACCCTTGGAATTTAGCCTACATCACATAGATATATCATCCACTACTTCTCTATATGGCCTAGACATCTATATATACATACAAAAGTGGGCCTAAGCATGGGTAAACCCATGGGCCGAAATCCCTTTAACATTACATTATCCCCAAGACCCAAAAAGGGGTCTAGCTTCCACGATTTTCGCTTCACGTTGCGCTCCATATTTGACAAGCTGTCGAAGTCCCAAAAACAGTCAAATATGACCAAGTGTTCCTTAAAACTTGGTCAGGGCCAACAAGTGGACACTGAAATAATTTCCACAACCTGCATTGTTTTAATGTGGCGACAACAACAAGGTATTCCTCGACCATTGTGTCAATGTCCTCATGCTCTCTCTCTCTCCAATGGACATACATTCTGCAAAATGACAAGTTCAAAGGAGAGTCAAATGATGCATTTTTAATTTTTTTCATATGTTTGAGGATGTACGCGGGTTGTATTGGGGACAATCGTGTATGTACGTGGGAAGACTATTCTCTGCCCGCATGCATACATGAGTTGTGCTTGGACAACCCGGGTACACGCAGGGCCAACCTTTTTAAGGGTGTGCAGCCCTCCAAAAAAAAAAAAAAAATGCAAAAAGGAAGATTGGAAATGCACGAGGGACTAGTTTGTACTTGGTCCAAGAGGAAGTTTGTTTCATCCATTGAACCTCCCAGAATCAACTTCTTTCACAAAGGGATGTTTTTGGATTTTTGGTCAATTCTCAATTTGTAATGGTGATAATGAGCTGCCAGCTTATATTTATAGACTTTTTTGGCCCTTTTTGTCATTTTTTGACCCCCGTTATCATTTGTCCTGGCTTGAAAATCATGTAAAGTGGTTCTTGAGTTTCTCATTCGATGTTACGATACACTTTACTTTTGATTTGGTGAATTTTTTGGGAGTTGGGGAACTTTTAAGGTCCTTTGGTGAAAAGTCTTTTTTCCAATTTTGTCCATTTAAGTTAGGATTCCACCTCCACTTGTTACACCTCGTTGTCTTTTTCTCTTTACCATAGGATCGACCCCACCGAATTCCAACACGGAACCATCATTGCTGCTCTAGAAGTGTTTTAATTTAGTGGTAGATCCTACCCTCACATGGATGCCCTAAGTAGATCCTGGTTGCATTTTGGTGTCCATGTCGTCGCTCTTTTAAGCCCTTTTTATACCCTCTAAACATGAAAATATTTTCGAGAGATCTTGTTGTCCTTCACACTTGCCAAACTAAAATTTGAAGGCATGTCTGTCCGATGGTAGTTTACCCCTTTTTCGGTCCAGATGGTGAATTGTACGAACAAAGGTATACTCTAGGAATTTCGGTTCGCTAGAAGAGTATTCTCAGGTATAATTTTAACCCTTTTTCGGGATTGAGGGACTAAATTTACGAAAAAGGAACCCCCATGGAGTCCATAATTAACCTCTTTTTAGACTCCCTAAAAGTGAAAAGATCGTCGAGTGAGCTTGTTGCTTCACACTCGTTAAGCCGGTCCAGAAGAACATCCATTACGGAGTCCATAGTTAAGCTCTTTTCAGACTCCTTAAAATTGAAAAGATCGTCGAGTGACCTTGTTCTTTCACACTCATTAATTGGTTCAGAAAAAACATCTACTGGCATGAGTTTACCCCTTTTTTTGACCTATAGATTAAGGAAGAAAAAGGTAAACCTCGGTAGATTCATCTCATCGGGAGAGTTCTCCTCAGTAAATTTCACCTTTTTTGGGCTAAGGAGACTAAATCTAGAAAAAGGCAGCGAGTCCATAGTTAAGCTCTTTTCAGACTCCTTAAAATTGAAAAGATTGTCAAGTGATCTTGTCTTTGTCACACTCATTAAAATGGTTTTGAATAGACATCTTTTCGATGCTAATTTATCCCTTTTTCAAACCGACTAGACTATCTTCGAAAAAGGTACCCCAGTGGAGTCTTCTTTTGCACTTTTTCAGACTCTCTAAAAATGAAAAACCACCGAGCTTACCTTCTCTGGGCTCATTTAAAATTACATTGAAGGGCGTTATCATTGTATCTTATCAATCGCATTTGAATTCCTTCATCTTTGGCCTAATGCCGGCTCCATGTTGCTCTCAACTGAACCTGTGAAGCATGCCTTATACGCAAGCCTTGTAGCACTTTGCCTTTGCGTCTTGACACCTTTACCCATGGAGGAATTTTCCCGAGTGTCCTTTCCCTGCACATGTTTCCTTGCTTTGAGAATTAGTGTGTTCCTTGCACTTGGAACTAGTATGCTTGTGACACTCATTCCTCCTTTGTAACATAGCATTCTTTTATTCTTTTTCAAGCTTTCAAAATATTGAAAAAGACAAAAAAATCAAATATACCCCAAAAAGAGGATGGGAAAACTATTTTCTTTTTATGGAAGCACAATGAGTTTCCCTTAGACAAAGCACATCCTTCTATCTATTCATCAAGCTCTGGGATTTAATATGAACTTAGGAAGTTGTTACATAGAGTTGTGTCCTCCTCCATTTGGTTATTCTTCCAAACATATGGAGAGTTTGCGTTGCCTCCTGCATCGTGAACTTATGTCAGTACCATGTCGCCTGAGTCTCATCATTCATCATTCTATTGTCCAAGGGAATTTTTACCCAACTTGAGTCAGCTCTTCTGCAATTTGTCTCTTGTCCTCATGCCCGACCATCCTGAAAGTCCAATCAAAGTCTTTGTTCGAAACCAATGAAGTTCTCTTCCTGATCATTGAGATCCTCTTGTTTGTTCCCTGACAAGTTGTCGAAGACCTCTATGTAGTGAATTCGTACACTCACATTACACTCCTACCTAAGTTTTAAAGATATTGAAGTTGTTTCTCGAGCTCTAAAGGCCTCATATCCAACCATTATGTGTCATTAGATTCTTGAGGATGGATATTATATATATATATATATATCTTTTATTTTGAGATGTAGATTCATTGTGTACTGCTCACGACTACACTTTATATAGTTATATGACATGGATCTACAATTGATTTGATTGGAAACCATGATTTATTTCATCTCGAGCATGGGTATGCCCGCCTTGGTGAGATGATTGTTATTTTGTAGATGGCACCTCCTGAACTCTGGTCCTGGGCTGACTTGCTTCGTACGTTGGTAAATATTTGTAATATATTTCAGCCATCAGATGCTCTTATGAACTCACACATTAGGGGGCATATATTATAACCCTAATTTGCACCATACATGCATACCCAGCAACAGGCCATCTTACTTACTATTTCTGCCAAGCCAACACTGAATAACTCTTCTTAAAAACCAAATTTTTGAATATGTACACACCCTACACCAATACTACCTGCGTATGTACGCTAGTTGCATCACTAATACTTGCATACGTATGTAGTTGCACCATTACAACCTGCGTATACCCACAAAATTTGCAAAAATAAAAAGTTGCAAGGGAATACGGGCTTTTGGGTAGTTTCCTAACCAATTGACCGCCCATAGCCCGTCACCCAACCAAATAACTATATTTTTGGCATATAAAAGAAGGTGTTGGGGTCACATTCCAAAGAGAATCATGAAAGCAGTGAAACTCTACCCATTTCATAATCCCCCCTTGCCCCAAGAATTTGCAGCCGCATTGTGAGTTTTGAGCCAAAATTCCCTATTCTTTTCTTTTTCCCATTTCATAAGCCTATTCCTATTCTCTAGAGAGAAGTGTGAGAGAAGATGGATATGTGGAAGCAGTTGGATCTTGGTGAAGAGGAGCCCAGGACCGGGTTCGAGTAGCAGTCGTCGATCTCATTTTGTAAGTGACTTTGTGAGATTAATATAAAGAATTACTTTTTCCATCCCACCACATGATGTGTTCAATATTGATATTTGATTTACATTTT
>JASDQU010014488.1:61456-75246 GCA_032191745.1 Picea mariana
ATATATTAATTAATATATTGATGTGAATAATATTGATTAATTAGTATTACTTCTTTCGTCATTTTTCTTGGGTTATTGTCATGTCAGTTTAATTATTAGTTTCACATTTGATCTCATTTTTTTAAGTAGCAAAGCACCATGGTTGTGATCTATGGGAGGTATCATTAATGATGATGAAGTTGTAAGGAAGATCATGGATAGATTGAAGCAACAATGATCTTAAAGGGTCAAGTTGACATGGATGCATGACATCTTGAAGTTTTGTTGACCATGTTGATTCCATAAACTCTGTTGAAAAAATAAATGTTGCAACGTGAAATACTTAAAATACTTAAGTCTAGTTGAAAAGATGAGAGGAGGGATGTAATAAAATTGTTTAAGGTCAATATTTTGACATGCAGTTTGTGTGCACCACACCACATAACATTTGATTATACAAAATATGCAACAATGATATGTAAATAGATAAGTATCTTAGGATGTGTATTTTTTTGGATTGGCATGCATTACACACTCCGTTAACATAAACCCCATATTTGTTTGAAGATTTTTTTGGATTCATTGCATTTGTTTGACATAAAATCCATCCTATCAAATTGTAACAAACCCAACCACCTCTCTACACTAATTGAGGTGACATGTTACTCTGAAAACAACACAAATTTCTTAGATAACACATTATAACATATCCATATGCCTAATTAAGTTGTAACCAACATTAATACACATCGTTAATAACAAATTATCAATTAGAAACATAAATATATTGCCTATTACAAATTTATTCAGACACTTTCAACCATTTCATCGGTTAAATTACACATTTAATATTCCCTGGAATAATAATAGTTGGTACATGGGAAATTCTAGCAGTATGCATAACTAGCACTTTCCCATAAAAAGTAATTACAAAAATTTCCTCCATAATTCTGGTATCCTCTAGAATACCCACGAAGCCATTTATAATAGATTGACATAGCTTGAAATTAATTTACATAATAGAGGAAAAAATATTCCATGTGCTTATAAATAATTGTTGTAACGACCTTAAATCTATAATAGAATATCTTCCAGATAGTTAAAAATTACTTTCCTGAGACTGATAAAATCCAAACTTGTTTCTTTCCAAAATGAGCACATATTATTCATTTATAGAAACAACCACAAGCATTAGTAATCAACATGTACAATTAAATAAGACCAAATAACTTATCTGATTATATGTTGCACCTGGGGAAATAACTCCAGTGGAGTTTTTTTTCTCCCATACATAGGAATAAACTTCTGTAGGTGCCACCCTCATGGTAGGAAATGAAATATCTAGTGTGAATTTACTGATTAGGGTTCGTTTTTCACTCAATTACCGCACTTTCTAAATATCATAGTCAAAGATTAACATTTTATCCATTTTTACAACAACAATCCCACTCATTGGCCTCTCTTTCTCCTCATTCTTGTACAACAAAAGGAATGGAATCCCCTTCAATGCTAAATAGTCCTTTAGGTTATCCCCGCCCCTTCTAATGCTCCTCCATAGATTGGCTAGGAAATTTGTAATGTTGGAAACCAAGGAATCACACTTGTAATAAGTACCCCATCCTTTGCCTCTATATTCATTCATGGAATAAAAACTATTGGAACAATATTTCTCTGTTGATAGCATGCATACTCTAGTACTAGCGTTCCAAAAACCATACGAATGAAAGAATGAATGATTTTTTCCCTAAAGGTTACCTTCACCAAAAGCTTGCATGAAGAGTACATTCCCACTTCTTGTAGGGGCTAGTCAACTCTGTCGACTAGACCCGATAGTTGACCAAGAGTTAGTTGGTTGACTGTCGAAGTCGAAAGTATAATTCAGTCGAGAGTTCTATTGACCGACCGACCCAAGCAGTTAAGTAGTTACAACTACATGGTAATTGAATATGTAGGTATAAATAGACAATCATGTATCAGAGAAGATGTATCCATTGTGTTATATTGAATCATCTATCTAATAAAGGTTGTTCTTTGGGCTTCCACTACTTTGTGTATGTCTTTGTCTATGTATGTATATGTGATTCTATGCTTGCTTATGTACTGAACTACTGGTAAAACTCCCCTACTTTTCCCTAGATTACAACACCACCCATAACCCTAGGAAATAAACACAAGGCACATACTACAAAATGGTATGAATACTTTGGAGCTAAACATGTGGAAACAACACTATTAAATCTTATTTCGTGACTTCCCCTATTTCCCCACTCATTGGTTCATTGCACCCCTAGTGATCTTAGGGAGATATAAACCCAAATGCACCTTAATTATATTAGTTTATTATATATTATTAATTCTAGTGTAATGAAATCGTAGCCCCACTTACCCCCTTACCATATACTTATTCATTATGCCTTATGCTCATAGGGAGTATTACATTCCTCCCCCTACTTTGAATAGAATTGTCCTTGGTGCTCCTCTTTTCGATAATAAATCCATGTCTTCGTTCTTCAATTGTTATTATAACAATTATCACTGAAAACATGTTTGTTATAGCCATTTTTATGTAGAAATTATCCCATTCACAGGAATTTTGTGATTTCATAATGTGAGTTTGTATACTCATAACACAAGATTAAAGACGCATTTATAGCCCAATATTGATCTACATGAGTATTTCTTTTCTTCATATGGATACCATGGGTGAGAGTTTAGCTCTTTGTATTTTTTGGCACACCCTCCTCACGGGGGCTTCACCTTATTGATAAATATCTTATCACGTTCATTCATAAAGGGGGTTTTTAAATTGTGAAGAATAAGGTCAATATTTTGTTGGTATTGGGGGGGTACAAAGTGTGGGGGGATTTATAGGTATTGGGGGGTATAAAAAGGTATATCTAGTAAAAATGGGGGTTTTATTATTGGAAATATGTATTGGGAAGGGGGTCAAACAAAAGGATTTTGGGAGGTATTTATTAATATCTAGTGAAATTAAAGCTATTATTTAGTACCCTATGAACGCACACACTATGTCATAGGTTCATAGAGTGAAGACCCTGTGAGCCTCCTTGATACTAATAAACTACATGCATCATGAATCTCTCACAACATATTCATTTCATTTTCCTCTTCCTTGTAACCTTCCAAGATCAATCATCCCCTTCTCTGCTAAATAGTCCCTCGAGCAATCCATCTTGCCAAGAATTTCATATGCAAGAATAGAAACAACTTATAGAGTATTACTTCTAGATATCCCATTTGAAACATCAAATCAATCAATCAATTATGGTGATAATAGGGTTCAAGTGTCATCATAGTATCCTTCTCCCCAAGATTTCCAACTTACGATATCCATCATTTTTATTAGATCCACCATCACATTCATATCACATAAATGCAAATATTACGATTCATTGATTTATCTTTATACCAATTTTGGAAATATTGATTACAACAATCAAATTTAGGACAATATAGGAAATTCCACAAAATACTTAGCTTTCAATGTTGTAGACAATAGTCCCTTTTTTTCATTATGGCTTACTATCAATTTTATATCCAAGACATATATTTATATAACTTTGTTCTTCCAATAGAATTTTTATGCATTCAAACAAAACATGACTTCTTATGCATACAATTATTCCACTACCGCATCCACACAACTCATGAAATTGTCTCCAAAATAAGATATGTCAATAATTCCATCCAAATTCCAATTGTTAATATAGTATCTATAATGAAATATAGCACCAACATGCATTCATACAATGTAACCAAACATATGTGTCAATCATACATGTGTGCATGATCACAACTTGCACACTCACTCATTTCATACTTACATTGATTCAAGAATACCATATTCCCATGTCATGAATTCCACGATGATGAGTTGGAAGGTCTCATCAACACATTGACAAATCACCTATCTACCACCCCAACACTTTCCTAGTCATCTGGAGACATTCCCTTTCAACTCAACACAACTCTAGGACTATACCCTTTCCCTGCTAAACGATCCCTTGGGTGTATTAGAAGGGATTTTCTTTCTATCCTCAATAACCCCTCAAGAAACCCTTCCCCTCTAATGGTGTCTTTAGTGTTTGAAAGAAGGTTTCAATCCTATATATCGACACAAGTAGAGATATCATTGAACACTTGCGCAACATTATAGCATTTCCATATCATTGAACACTTGTGCCTCACACCTTTCTAGCTCACTTTTACAACATGATCATAAGTCTTGACTTGTATTGGTTATTATCTCATAATAAGCACAATTGTATATCATGACATAATATTCTATATTGTTATACAAACGAATTAGAGATAAGAATGAAGTGCATTATTCATAAATATGATACATGTATAAGTACATTGATGTGACCCTTGGATTTGTATTCCAAGAGGCCTCTTGGACTCCCTATGACGTTACAATGACTTGACTATTCACATTATGTCAAGTTTATAACCCTTACAGATTAAGTTTCCAACATACCCCCCCCCAATCTGAAGGGGTGTATGTGAGTCTAAGAAGAGAGATGAATCTAGAACTGTATAGCTAAAATATGGAAGTGTGTAGCTGCCAATGGCTGAATGTGCTCTCTTAATCAAATGAATCTGGTGTTTTTGAGATTACCACAAACTGAATGACTAACATAAATTGATGTCTACTACTAAATGGTGATAGTGGTTTAATAAATACCACACACCAATCTAGTGGTTTAAGGATGACCACAAACTCTAGAACTTGACTCTAGGGCTCAATGGTTCCCAAAACATTTCCTAAGTTAGCTAGAAGCTAAAGATAATTTACTCTTCTAATTGGAAGTTCTCTTGATTGTTGTCTTAAATATGACCATAAATTGTTGTCTAGAATAAGCTAAAATTATTCTAGTGGCTGGTAGTTTAAGGAAAACGACAAATCAATTTGGTGGTTTTAGGTGACCAAAAACTAAATCACGCTCGCTTGTTACTGCTTGACAGATAGGACTTCGAAACTTGAAGCCTAACTATCAAGCATTAATGGTGTTCCCCCTTGTCTAGTACAAGGTGAGAATATAAAAATCCTTTCACTGGAATAAGCATCAATAATCAAGAGCCAATTCTATGTTATGAATGAGATATATTCTCGGTTATTGATGACCATTTCCAATAAGTCATCCACCCATAATGGTTATTTACTCTTACATATTTCTTGTTGTTAGAACATATATCGAAAGGATGATTTTTCTTTCCACAATGCTCGCAAGGATGAAGATCGAAGCACTAATCTTCCATGTGGAAAACTCACTGACAATGTTGGCATATCAAAATCTTCTCTTGAACTAGAGCAGGTGAATGTGAACTCTCTTGTAGTAATACAACACTATAGAACTAGATCGGTTTGGTATAATATGAAATATGAAAGTTGGCTTCCTTTTCATATCCAATACATGTTATGTTCTTATTGTTTTTTATTTCTTCCCAAGGTATGATGATTGGCTTGGAATATCTGATGTCGGCTCCCTGAGTTTCTCTTGTACTAGTTGTTAATCTGAATCGACATCATCATATTCTTCGAAAAGATGGTTGTTCTAAACAAGGAATAGTTAAAAATGTTGTCGAAGATTCTTTCACTCAAGTGCACCGTGAATAATTTGAGTCTGAGTTTGCAACAATGTTGCTTTGGCTTGCGAAACTTGCAAGCAAGTTACAACATACTACAAAGTGGTTTTGTCAATGGTGACTTTATTTTCCACATAAGAGAGGATTGGGGTGTTTATTAACTCTAAAATTTCCTCAAATCAAGCCATTTTAAAGATAGAATTAGACCTCACAGTGTTTCTTGCAACTCCACCCTTTAACAATCAGACTCAAAAATGCAAACAACAAATGGAGGGTGTCGACTTCTACCGAAAATGCACTCGTTTACAAAAAAACACAAACAAACTTATGCAAGTATATCTTGATTCTAGTGAATGTTTCATTGATGTTTATGTGTCTGTCACATCAGACAAATGGTACTAAAATCCTCCTTGAAGTTCAACTCATCTCCCAAAGAACCAGTGAGAGGAGAAATTGTTGGGCTAAGTGTGGATTCTAAAATATTATGTAATGAAGGAAGTCACAAATCTCTTCTAGATGCAACAACAAGAGAAACTACTAATATTGTTGAGGATTTGACATGTTGGGTATCATCCTCATCATCACTTAGGAACTAATAAAATATACATGCTTTGTCTTTATTTCGCTTCCAAGACATCTGCAACAATGGCACTCGGGTTGACCAACTTATCAGTTCTTCTACCAGCTGTGGGCGATTTATATTCTTCAATTTATTGGGATGCTTGCGAATGTGATGGAATCAAATCGAATGGGGTTATCTATCAAGGAAACCATTCAACAATCATGGAAACAGGTTTATATAGGAAGTTAGAAATGGTCTTGATTATCCCATATCAAACTAGATGCCATTTTTCATTGGCCACGTTGAGACTTTAATCCTTGGTTTTCGATAATTAACAATGCAACGTTCAACTCACAACCTCCAATATGTAATGTTCAGGAATAGAGAGATTCAATATGGGGATGACTTGAATCAACAACAAATGCAACATTGTCCAATCATCGCCTTCAATTATAGGCCCTTGCGGTCTCTTGGCTACATTCTAGTTCTAACACACCATGATAAAAACTTCCCAGAATTTGGATAATATCTACAATGGTTCATGAGAGATATTCCATTGCTCCAAGGTTCTAATAGTAAACAAGGGGACACAATCATACCATATACACCTCTCGTCCAAGGGGATCCCCCCCCTTTTTGTACACTTTGACATTCTACATGAAGAACAACATCAATCAAATGGTGGATTTGGGAGGCCTTCCTGTTGTTGGGATTGGTGAGAATCGACAAAGCTTCAATTCAGTTGTCTTTGCAAATTTAAATGGTCTTCATGAGATACATACAATTTATTTCAAAGTTTGAAGAAAACAATTGTAATAAAGATGTTATAACATACAAAACAGTCTCCGAAGAATATTCAACGATATTGGGTAAAGTTGGATTCCTCACACTATCATTGCAATGTCCAACTCACAAACTGAATCATGCTCACTTTTCACATTCACTTGTTATTGCTTGACTAATAGGACTTTGAAACTTGAAGCTTGACTTTCAATCGTTGATGTTGTTCCCCTCTGTCAGGTACAAGGTGAGAAGATGCAAATCCTTTTATTGTCGCTGCTACCAGATGGTATCACCACCTGTCGATATTATCAGAGGTATGTGCTTACATATGTTTCAAATATATTATTATAAGGGTACTTGCTGGAGAAAGGATCTCCTATCATGGATCCAGAAGGATCTCAGATCCAACATACTCATAAGACTAATGCACCTCAGGTTTGATTATCTTGATATGCATCTATTTGTTATGACATTATTTTGACCTTCTGAACATATAGGTGGTATGTTGAAATCATACTAACCATTGGTCAAAATTATCAAGGCTGATTAAAGTTGAGTTTATAGAGATTATTCTCTAACTTAGATTTATGTCAAGATAACTTATTGTCTTAGTACATAAGACAAGTTGAAGAAATCACTTGTCATCTTGAGTGAAGGAGACTTGAAAGAAAAGAAACACACTCATTCTTGAGGACAAAACTCTAGGTTCTAGGTTTGATTAATTAAGTTGATAAGATTCAAAGTTGCACATGACAAGTTGATAACTACCCCTTTACAAGTAAACACTATAGTTGAGGCAGAAGTCTTTGAAAAGTATTATACTTGATAGCATGTGAGTATTATTGAGATGACTGCTTATTACTAGATATAACTAACATATCCTCTAGGAGAAACTTCTTGTGTTGGTCCCAGGTTACCATAGAGGAATGTTTGATCACAGCACTAGAAGAGTGTTGATCTCATTTCATATTGTATTTCTTACTTTTGATCTTTGTTTATTTTTCAGTGATCCTATCTATGCTATTGTCATTTGGTGAAATGAAAAGAAACCTAATAATAGCTTAGAACCTTAACATGGTATCAGAGCTACTCTGAAGAGAGCATCTTTCACAAGAAAAAGAGAAAAAATGTCACTGTTGTCGTACATGAAAATTAGGGATTTTTTTTGAAGAAGCGTTTTAGCCCCAAAACCATCTAGAAAGGTGTGCCCTTCCTCAAGGATCACTTTGGCATCCTCAACGCAAATTTTCAGTGGCTAGATCTCTCAGAAAGTGAAACCCTAACTTTCACAAAGTACCAGAAGTACCAGAAAACCAGAGTACCAGAAGTACCAGAGTACCAGAAGTACCAGAAAACCAGAAGCACCAGTCTAGAAATCTGTTGATCAAGTTTGAAGGGGTAAAATTTGGATTTTCAGAAATCTGACTGCACCAGCTTACTCACCTCAACTAAGCGCGTCTATCCGCTGGATCAAAATTTCAAAATTTGAAGTTTAAAAAATTAGGGTTTCCTCATAAAACCCTAAGTTGCAGTTGCAGTCTCAGAACCAGTTGCAGTATTAGTTGGAGTATCATTGATAATACCAGCTGCAGTCACCCTTGAATTTTTTAAGAGTTGGTGATCATTACCACTGCTACTAGATGGTGCCACTACCTGCAAATGTCGTTAGAGGTATGTACTCACACATGTTTAAATGATTAATCTTTAAAGGGAATTTGTAGGAGAAGGGATCTCTTTCCATAGATGCAGAAGGATCTCAAGATCCAACACATTTAGAGGAATAATGTAACCCATGTGTGATTATTATGATATGCATCTATTTGTTATGACATTATTTTGATCAATATTGCATGTTGTAGCTATGACCATCATTCTAACCTTTGATCAAAATCTGAGTCAAGGTATTAGATGGATTAAAAGTTGAGATCATAGAGTTTATCCTCTAACCCAACCTTCTATCAAGATAGCATATTATCTTAGTACAGAAGATAGGTTGAAGAAATCACTCATCATCTTGAGTGAAGGAGACTTGGAGGAAAAGAAAACACACTCATTCTTGATGACAAGGCTCCAAGTTCCAGGTTTGATTAATCAAGTTGATAACATTCAAAGTTACACATGACAATTTGATGACTACCCCTTTACAAGTAAACACTATAGTTGAGATAGCAGCCTTTGAAAAGTATTATACTTGGTAGCATGTGAACATATTGAGGTAAATGTTTAATGTAATTATTTACCTAATACAAATAACATATCCTCTAGGAGAAACCTCTTGTGTTAGTTCTAGGATGCCATGGAGGAATGTTTGATCACAACACTATAAGAGTGTTGATCTCATTTCATATTGTATTTCTTGCTCTTGATATTTTCCTCAGACAGGTCACAAGTAATAGCTCTAAACAAGTATTGTGATGATTGTTCGTGCTATTGCTTTAATCACTATTATCAAAAGAGTATTACTTTTGCTTGATGTTTTGTTGACCTTGTTTTAGGTCACAAGGGATAACTCTAAGAAAGCTATAGTGAAGGTTGTTGAATGCAACACATTATATGAGAAATGAAGAAGACTATGTACATGAACATATACAGTCATACACCAAAGAAGATGAAGAAGAAGTTATATCTTGAGATTCAGAGTATCTATGAAGATTGATTGTAAGGAGCAAAAGGCTCCAAAGATGATCGAGAATTAGATCAAGACTCACAGTGGACTTGTTCAAAGGTTAATGAAGCCACCTTGATAGGAAAAAGGACTCGCTTGAACCCTGACTCAGTCTTGCATATTTAGACTTGGTATTCAACACCAAGTATACCCTGTAAGAGATGATGAAGTCCTTGTAAACTCAGAAGAAATCAAGAGTAAGCCTGATCTAAAAAGGATGAGATGAAGAGACAACATCCAGGACTGGAAGACAAATGTCATGAGAAGACTAGATCGTAGCTTCATAAACTTCTAGGAGATATGACATCTCCTGGGAAGATTCCCTTATTTCAGTAACAAGGAAGGAAGCCAGTTAGAAAGACTAGAATATGGATTCTTTTGTGAGACTAGAAGAGAAGTCAGTATTGACTTCCAATATTGATCTATACAGATCAAACATGTTGCAGATGTGCAAATCTTGATGTGTGTCTAAGAGGATTCTCCCAACAAGAGGGAGAAGACTATGACGAGACACTTACTCTAGTTATTGAAGAAATAATTCTAGTATTTATGAAGACAACCAGAACAACCATGATTCATGAGATGCAGGGGCAGCAATCCCCATATTTAAAAATTGAGTGGAAGTTGGTGCAGTGCATTAGTTGGGTCATGGAGACATGACTCCAATGAAAGATAGAGTTACCTCCATGAAAGAAGAAGAGATATATTCAGTATCATTTATTGATCCACTCTCAATTTCAGATGAAGTTGTTGCAATGATGGAGTAGAGGAGTTACTCCCAGACTTCAACAGTCACAGTGAGAATGGATCAATCATTCTCAGCTTTAGAGTAGGTGCAAGTGAAAATTCCTAGTTCTAGAAAGATCAATTATAGAGAAGAGTAGAGGACATACTCCCAGACAGTGAGATAGATAGTGCTCTACAGAAAGCACATAGAGCTAGCACATGATTGTGCAGATTGAGTTGCAGCTGAGCAAGTGTACCAAATTGGTACAATGTAATGAGAAAAATTGATTTGAAGATTGAATATAGAAAGACTCATGTCTGCCAATTGAAGAAGGATCTGTACGTGTTGAAGCAAGCTCCTAGAGATTGATATGGAAGAATTGATAGTTTCCTGACGAGCTTGGGCTTTACCAAGAGTAAAATTGATTCTAACCTCTACTTCAAGGTTATGAATGATGAGATGGTGATATTGTTGTTGTATGTGGATGACTTATTCTTAACTGGAGAAGAAAAGTGCATCATCGAATGTAAGAAGAAGCTTGCTACAGAATTTGAGATGAAAGACCTTGGCCTAGTGCATTATTTCTAAGGTCTTGAGGTATGGCAAATCCCAGAGAGAATTTTCCTTAACCAAGGGAAGTATGCAATAGAAATCCTGAAGAGATTTGATATGTTGGAGTGCAATTCCATGAATACACCCATGGAAACGAAGCTGAAGCTTCTAGTCAACACTTCGTCAGAATTGATTGATGCCACGCTGTATAGACAGATCATTGGATTGCTGATGTATCTGATGAACACCAGACCAGATATTTGTTTTTCCATGAACACTTTGAGTCAGTTTCAGGTATAACCCAGACATGTTCACCTAGTTGTTGCAAAACATGTGATGGGGTACCTTAAGGGTACATTAGATTGTGGTCTCATTTATGATGGAGATCATGACTTCAGATTGAGTGGGTACACTGATTCAGATTGGGTTGGAAATGTCTCTAACAGGAAGAGCACTTCAAGATGTTTTTTCAATTTGGGATCAGCCATGATCTCATGGAAGAGTAGGAAGAAATCAAGCATTTCTCTCAGTAAAGAGGAAGCAGAATACATTGTTGCATGTTCTACCAGTTGTGAAGCCATATGGCTTCATAAGTTGTTGACTGGTCTATTAGTCATAGAGATGGAAGCAACCATGATCCTATGTGATAACCAGAGCTGTATAAAGATGACAGAGAACCCTGTGTTCCATGACAAGTCAAAACACAGAGATCTGATATCATTACATCCATGACATGGTGTAGAGAGGAGCCATAAAGATCCAATATGTTAGCATGGATGAACATGTTGTTGATGTGTTGACCAAACCTCTATCTCGTGTAAAGTTTGAGCACTTGAGAGATAATCTTGGTATAGTCCGAAAGGACCTCCCTTGAAAGGGAGAGTAGTGTTGTGTTGAGTTTCCAGATTAATTTTTGTGCTTCTAGCTTAATTGTTGTGTGGTGTTGCTAGCTTAATTGTTGTGCTTCCAACTTAATTGTTGTTTGGTGTTGCCAACTTAATTGTTGTGCTTCCCACTTAATTGTTGTGTGGTATTGCCAGCTTAATTGTTGTGCTTCCAACTTAATTGTTGTGTCGTGTTGCCATCTTAATTGTTGTGCTGCCAGCTTAATTGTTGTGTGGTGTTTCCAACTTAATTGATGTGATTCCATCTTAATTGTTGTGATGATGTGTCAACTTAATTGATTTGATGTTGTGTCATCTTAATTGCTGATGACATGCCAGCCTCGTGCTGTGATGATGTGTCAGCCTCGTGTTGTGATGATGTACCAACCTCGTGCTGTGATGCCAACTTCGTGATGATGATATTGTGTAGCCAGCTTCATGTTGATGATATTGTGTAGCCAGCTTCGTGCTATGATTCCAACTTCGTGCTGAAGAATCTCAACCTAATGATGATGTTGATGATGCTCCAGCCTTCGTGCTATGATGTTGTTGTTGTTGATGGTACTCCAGCATTTATGCTGTGATATTATTGTTTTTGATGTTGTATCAGCCTTGTGTTGTTATTGATGATGATGATGTATTAGTGTTATACTAATCCATGTTGATTTCGTTGATGATGATGATGCCACTCCAGATTATTGTTGAAGATAATGATGATGATGCCACTTCATCTCCTTTCTAAAGATGATTATGATGATGATGATGTTATTTAATCTTTCATGCCAAAGATGATGATGTTACTTTAACTTCACACTAAAGATGATGATGATGTTACCTTAGCCTCATGTTGATGAGGATGATGATGCCATTCCATCTCCCTGCTGAGAATGATGATATTGATGATGAGAAAAACTTCTGATGATTTATAGATATGCTATTCAGTGTTCCAAGATGTTGTTGATGATGTTGCCCTCTCTCTCGTCCGAAGATGCAGTAGAATACCCTTCTTGTTAAGGGGGAGTGTTGAATTATTGTAACTGCAAAGAATATTCTATTTATTATTGATGTATTATTCATTAGATCAATCCCCTTTTGTGGATTGATCATGTCGGGCATTGTAAATGACCAAATCCCCTTTTGCGGATTGGTCAAACCCTAATTGTAATAGTCTAAATGAAAAGTTGGCCCCAAAATATATTGAAGTGGTTATAACCACCCAGAATATATCAAAGTGGTTATAACCACCCATAATAAGAAATCGGCCTTGCCAGTGAAAAGACACCCCAGTTCAGTGCCTTCCAGATTGTATAAATAAGAGAGGTAGTGCCTCATTTGTTCACTCACTCACTTGTTTATCAGAGCACAAGTTTGGAGCTGTAGTTGGAGAAGAAGGAAGAGAGAGAGAGGCACATTCTTGGGAGATGACTTTCTGTATTTGTTTGAGTTGTCTCTTGGCATTGTATTGGCTATCTATATTAAGGAAGTTTTTGCTAGGTTTTCTCCCCCATGAGGGTTTCCCATGATAAATGATGTGTCTCTTGTGATTGTTTATTTCTCAGTGATCCTATCTATGCTATTATTATCTGGTGAAATGAAAAGAAACTTTATAATAGCTTAGAACCTTAACAAAGATCCCCCTGCAGCTACCAAAACATCAACACCTAGAACCTGCATTGGTTGCATACTGCAATTACAAAGAATTTGTCGTAGACATAGTGTGGGAGTAGAAAGGGTTTTCCTTGAAATCCATACAATTTTATATAAGTACACTCTTCTTGAAATTCAAAAACTCCTTTTTGAATGAGAAAAACCATAGCTTCTCTTGACAATCTGTTTGTAGAAGAATTGTGAATCATTTTCTTGAATGTGGATAAAAAATCATTTTGCACTTGTGTTGGCAGCCAACCCAATTTTTTTGATTGCTCTCAAAAAGTTGCCTACACCCCTTGTCGTATTACGACAAATCATTGTCGCATTGTGCTTTTAGACATTAGTCTTATTTTTTGTGACCATTGCAATTCAATTTCG
>JASDQU010014488.1:95566-121704 GCA_032191745.1 Picea mariana
GATTCAGTTTATGAATGATAGCTTTGTCTTCTTTATGAATTGAATTATCATATATGAATTTGCTGCATAATAGGTTTCCCTTTTGCGCAAATTTATAATCAGGAAACTGTTATGATTTCTTTTATGTTTTGTTTGTCCTGTAACCCACTTCAGGAAGCATTATAGCTGATCCTTTTTTAGAAGCTTAAGGGCTAAATGGTGTGAATTTCTTCCTCCAAACAGCTTACGAAGCAATCATACACAGGACAGACTTGGAGCGTATCCAGGTCAATTTGTTAGGCATTTACTGTTTATGTTAAATAGTTTAATATAAAAGTTAGTTTAGTTAGATTTATATTACATTGTTTAATATCAGTAAGATAGATTAGATTGTTTAATTTCAGTAGTTTTTATTTTCTTTTCATAAAATATAAAAGACAAAAATAGATTCTTGGTTGTCTTTGGGCAGCGAACACATGAGTTTTGCAGGTTTTACTCAAATCTGTAGTTTGTCTATAATTGTACATTTGTGAATAGGGAATAACACGGCTGACAATTAAGTAGTTGATTTAAGTTATTATAATCATAGTTAGTGTATTGTAGTTAGTAATTCATAGTTAGATTAGCATAGTTAAGTTAAGTTTGTTTTATTAGTTTCTAGTTTCCTTAGTTTAGATTATTTAGCTTAAATCACTTTTCTCTTTGGTTTCCTTACGAGACCTTAGAGCGGCCAATGGAGCCATTAAACTCGTCAGGGTGGTCCATACCAAACGGATTGGATTATTTAGACAACCCCGGACCGGTTCCACTCTCCCAGTTGACGGATGGACTGTTTCGCCCGTCGACAACTTGGTAAAAATTACAAGGCACCTTATGTCTCCAAAGTGATATATACTAGAACTGCATTGGATCCTTATTATAATTTACACTTTTCGATTGAAATAAATCTTTAAACACATGGCAGTGGACTGGCATAAATTAAATAAGAAGTGATATAAAACTTTGTTCTTCTATGGAAATTCCCCAACCGAAAAGATACTTCATTTGAAATAACACGTGTCAAGTAAAAAATGGCATTCTCATGAAAAGAGTAATGCAAAAGATAAAGAATGTACTTTGGAATAACAATTGTCGAATCCTGCCCAACAATTCTTGCAAATAACCATGCAAAACCTTTGTATTGATATTTGAGTGAGCATGCCTCAATCTGAGAACCTCTAGGAAGATTGAGTGGCTTTATGAGAGATATTTTCAGGAGGTTTGCTCCTCGATCACGAGCATTCAAAAAGGAATCCGCTTTAGAACCCTTGAGCATCTTGTTAGGCATGGGAAGTCGCAACATTTTTCTGAAAACAGTCGATGTAAGAGGGACTGATGTCTTTTCTTCCAACTAAATTATCCTCTCCTCAGCGTTGAATTTGTCTGCACACCATAAAACTTATTCCTGAAATTGAAGACCTCGAGCATACATCCAACCTCTGCTATTCCTGAAGTCCAAACTTTGTTCAAGCTTTTATCCTCTAGTGAAAGTCTTAAATACCACTTATAAGCCTCAGACCACTGAAACTCATGATCTTCACGTCCAAGGGTGTTGATTGTGTCTCTGCAATATGGCTCTTTTCTCTTACTCAACATGCTTTCTTAGATAAATTTAGTGAATAGGTGGAGATCTTGTTAAGGTTATCCCTTTTATCTAGGATATAAGTTTTACTATGTTCACCACATATATGCCATAATATCATATGCTGAGACGTTCAATTTATTAATGTTAATTATTATTTAGATTTGAATTTATAACAGAGATTTTGTGAAAATCACGTCAAATTAATAACAATATCAATCCAAATGTGAGACAACTGAAGTGGTAGTGGAACTTTAAATGCTCTCGAAAGTAGTGCTTATGTGTCGGGATTCATGGAAATTGACTAAGTATGAAAGGTGCATAATGAGTGATGCAGAAGTTGAAAAGGAGAGTGTCAAAATGTGGGTTGCGGGAGGTTGAGGGATGAAGTGACAGGAGGTTTCATGCATCCACATTTATATAATTGACTGAGTGTTAATGTAGGTTCTATTTGGATGTTGCAGAAAATGTAGGTTTGTTTTGAATAACGTGGAAATGCGGGTTGCGGGATGTTCAACATTGATTTTGGTTCCCACAACACGATTTATGCAATCAAGAAATCAACTAAGTATTGGGGGTGAGGAGAGAGTAATGTGGGTATAGGGTAATGTTGGACCCTGCGAAAGAAAAAATCAACTAAGTTTAAAGACTTGTAGGAAATAAAGGAAAGGACTTCCCGCAACCCACGTGTGAAAAATAGTTAAGTATGGAGCTTCTGGAAAAATACACCAAGTAATACAAAAACACTTAGAAAATTGATCAAAGAAACTTGATCAACAACAGGAAGGGCTCCAACACATTGATGTAGATCCCAAATAATGTGAGGGATAGGGGGCATCCTTTTTGGACCCTAATGGTACTTCTGATAAAATCTAATGCCTAGTGGGCTATATGGAGATGACTAAGGACTGACTCATACATGCACATGATGGTAGTTAGTGTTGATGTTTGGAAAACATCAGGAGGACATTCTCCTATATTAATAATTAATAATACAATCATTAATTATTAAATAATATATATAATAAGTAATAAGTAATAATAAATAGTTATTTATTATCTAAGGGATGCATCCTGTACTGGATGGCCACCATATGTTCACTATATATGGAACACTCATCATTGTAATGATACATCTATCATATATCATCTTATATAGAAAAATCAACATGCTGTCAAAGCAAGACTAGGCTAACTCCCTCACGAGAGGGCCCAGGATCCTAAGAGAAGACATTGCAGCCACGACTCCTGAAGTTCATAGAGATTATTGGGGTCCTTTTGCGGAAACCCCTCTTTGAGGAACTTGGATTATGTAGAGATCTCGATAGAGAAGGGGACTTCCTCCAATAGTCAGTCTCATTTCCATGCTGTCGAGAGAGAGACAACTAGTTGTTAATGATGGTTGTCTACGTCAGTCCAGAGGAGTTGAAGAAGGCCCGCGATAGTGGATAACATCCATCGATGGTATTAGATGTGGAATCCAAAGGTAGCAGAGAGCCATAGCTTGAAGTGTCCATGCATGTGCACTTAAGAAGCATCACCACCAGAATGTGAAAGGTGCAAGAATTCCATGCACCAAGATTAACTCATTGTAAAAATCATTAGGGTTCTTGAGATGGATGCCATTGACAGAAAAAGGATTGCTATATCTAACCATAAGACGTTGGCCTTGGAGTAGGGTATCGAATCCAGGACCCATAGGAATTGTAAGCAAGTCTGTGTACAACGATCTTAAGTTGGGAAGAATATTATATCTCACATTGTTCACGAAATCCTGGCTGCCTTGGGAGAAAATCAAATCGTCATCGAGTGTGAAAATGGTGAGACTGGGCAAACCCAAAAATTTAGAGGATTTGATCTGGAAGTCCAAGGCTAGGATGTTGTAGCCCCGATCCCTTAGTCGAATGGTCGCATACCTCATAATTGGCCCATTGATAAATATTGGTTGAGATCTTTTCATACAGAAAGAAAGCATAGGCAAGGCTTCTACAAGAAAATGATTTATGTCATGGATTATCACAAGTTTGTTGAAAAATTGTAACTACAAAGAGTATTCTATTTATTATTGATTTATTATTCATTAGATCAATCCCCTTTTGTGGATTGATCATGTCGGGCATTGTAATTGACCAAATCCCCTTTTGTGGATTGGTCAAACCTTAAATATATTATGCAAATTGAGAAGTCACACCCCAGGCAATTTAAAGTGGTTTTAACCACTCAGAAGACAAGTTGGCCCGGCCCAGTGAAGAGACACCTTTACATCTCCTACTAGTTTTTATAAATAAAGGGATTCAATGCCTCATTTGTTCAATTCACTCATTCGATCATCCCGAGCGCAAGTTTGGTAGTTGTAATTGGATAATAATAAAGAGAGAGAGGTGCATTGCTCAGTAGAGGAATTTCATCCCCAAAATCATCTAGAAAAGTGTGCCCTAGCCTAGGGAACTTTTTGGCACCTTCAGTGCACCTTTTCAATGGATACAACTCCCAGAAAGTGAAACCCTACTTTTCACCGGTACCAGAAAACCAGAAGTTCTGGTCCAGAATTCTGCTGGTTAAATTTAAAGGGGAAAAAATTGGATTTTCTAAAATCTAACTACACTAGGCTACTTGCCTCAGCCAACCGCACCTCCTGGTAAGTTCAAAATTAAATTTTGATCATTTTCAATTTTTGGTCATTTTCTTAGCTCCAGTTAAAGATGTCTGCAAGCACTGAGCTTGTTGACGATATAGAAGGTGTGGACAACTTTCATGCCTAGAAGTATAGGATTTCACTCATTCTTGAAGAGAATGGCCTAGCAAGATTCATTAAAGAAGATGTACTAGGACCTACCAATGTTGCAGCTAAACCAAAACATCAAAAGGACATAGTTAGGGCCAAAATAATCATTGCAGATTCTATTAAATATCACTTGATTCCTCAAGTGGCTTCAAAGAAGACTCCAAAATAAATGTTTGAAGCCCTAACCAGATTATATGAAGGAAAGAACATCAATCGGAAGATGAATCTAAGAACTCAAGTCAAAAGTAAAAGGATGCAGAAAGGAGAAACAATTGAAGAATATTTATCCAGAATATCACAATTCAAAGAACAACTAGAAGCAATTGAAGATACTATAGATGAAGACGAACTTATAATGACAACCCTTAGTGGCCTCACAAGACCTTGGGATGCATTCATCCAAACCATTTGTGCCAGAAAGGAGATACTACACTTTGACCATCTTTGGGAAGAATGTGTTCAAGAAGAAGCAAGAGTAGCTAACCGAGAAGCATTACTATCAAGAAATGAAGATCAAGACCTAGCTACTCATACTAAAGGAGGAAGAAAGAGGTATTTCTTCTAGAAAGAAACTCATAAGGAGTCTCACCCCTAAAAAAAATTCATACATAAAGAATCTCACCCTCCAAGGATATTCTAGAAGTTTCAGAAAGGTCAAAGAAGAAAAAAAGATTTCTCATCTTACCAATGTTACCATTGTGACAGGATGGGACATATTGCTAAGAATTTTCCATCTAGACGAGAAAAATACAAGAAGATAAACAAGAGGCACCATGCCCATACAATTGAATACAAAGAACCACCCACAAAGATGATAAAAGAACAGATTGAAGACTATGTCTTAATCTCTTCCCTCTCAGGATCAATGTCACCTGGTGAGGACACTTGGCTCATAGACAGTGGTGCTTCCAAGCACATGACAGGCCAAAGAGACATTCTCTCTTGCCTTTTAAAAAATAATTTTCCCCAGAAAGTTACACTTGGAGATGATTATCAATACCCTATCAAAGGAGTAGGAGAATTGAATTACAAACTTGATTCAGGGACCCCAATGAAGATGAAGGATGTACTATATGTACTAGGTTTTACAAAGAGCTTACTTTCTATCTCATCTTTAGAGAAGAAAGGCTTCAGAGTTGCCTTCATATATGGAGAAGTTATTATGTGGCCCAAAGGAAAAACCATGGAAGAAGCAATTGTTATTGGAAAATAAGAAGGTGGCTTGTAGAAGCTAAAGGGTCACTCAGAAGTCGTTTTGACCCACTCCATTGAGAATCCATGTGAAATTTGGCATAAAAGACTATCTCACATCAACTACAAAGCATTACTGTATGTAAGCAAGGAAGTCATAGGTCTACCAGAATTCAAGGTTGATCATGAAGGTGTGTGCAATGGATGTGCACAAGAAAAGAACATCAAGAACCCTTTCTCGAAGAGAGGAAGTAAAGCAGAAGGAGTCCTAAAGCTCATTCACTCAGATGTATGTGGCCCAATTCCATCAACCTCCATTAGTGGGTATGTATACTATGTATCTTTTATTGATGACTATTCTTGCAAAACCTAGGTTTACTTTTTGAAATCAAAAGATGAAGTGTTCAGTAAATTCAAGGAATTCAAAGCCTTGATAGAGAATCTCTCTAAAAGAAATATCAAGATACTCAGGTCAGATAATGGAGGATAATACACCTCAAAAGAGTTTGCAAAATTTTGAAAATATTTCGAGATCGAGAGGGAGATCACCACTCCCTACAATCCTTAACAAAATGGTGTAGCAAAAAGAAAGAACAGAACTATAATGGAAGCAGTGAAGACTATGATCAATGATCAAGATCTTCCAATGCACTTATGGGCAGAAGCAGCCAAAAAAAAAACCAACAGTATATGTACAAAACAGATTGTCCCATAGTGCACTTGGGTTCAAGACCCCGGAAGAGATGTTCTACGAGAGGAAGCCAGAAGTAGGCCATCTCAAAATATTTGGCTGTCCAGTATTTGTACATATTCCGAAAGAGAAGAGAAGCAAGTTGGACCCTTTAGGAAAGAAGGGAATATTTGTTGGATATTGTGAGGTCTCCAAGGTCTTCAAAGTTTATATACCAAGTTACCATCATATTGAGATCAACAGAGATGTAACCTTTGATGAAGATGAAACACTCAAGAAATCAAGAAGATGCCATATTTAAGAGATATATGAAGAAGAACCTGCGGTTCCCAGAGTTGCAGAACCAGTGAGGGAAGTCATAACTTCCCCTGATGAGGAGATTCTAGAATATCATGACATAATAGAATCTCAAGAACCTCCCCAGATAATGATCTCCCACAAGAGAAATCCAACTTGGGCTAGGGAACTTATTCAAGATGGAGAGAAGTATGGTGCCCCTGAAGGAACCACGAGATAGGTCAAGAAACCCAAGCCATTCTCCAGTTACATGTCTTTGATGTGTGATCTCTTAGAGAAGGAGCCTACTTTATTTGAAGAAGCCATTCAGAAGAAATAATTTGCAGATGCCATGACAAAAGAATACCAATCCATTATAAAGAATGAAGTATGGGAAATAGTTCCCAGATCGAAGATCAAGGATGTGGTACTTTCTAAATGGTTTTTCAAAATAAAACATGCTACTGATCGAAGTATTGAGAAATATAAAGAAAGGTTTGTTGCTCATGGATTTTCTCAAAAGGAATTCATTGACTATGAAGAGACATTTTCTCTTGTAGCTAGATACACTTCAATCAAAACCATCATAGCTCTTGCAGCTAAGATGAAGTGGAAGTTACACCAGATGGACGTGAAAATAACTTTATTGAATGGTGTCATTGAAGAAGAAGTGTATATAGAACAACCTCAAGGGTTTGAAGTTGAAGACAAGAAGACTCATGTCTGCAAGTTGAAGAAGGATCTATATGGATTGAAGCAAGCTCCTAGATCTTGGTATGGAAGGATTGACATTTTCTTAACGAGCTTGGGCTTTACCAAGAGTAAAGATAATTCTAATAGTTACTTCAAGGTTATGAATGATGAGCCTGTTATATTGCTGTTGTATGTGGATGACTTATTCTTAAATGGAGAAGAAAATCTAATCATTGATTGTAAGAAGAAGCTCATTGCAGAATTTGAGATGAAAGACCTTGGCCTAATGCACTATTTCTTAGGTCTTGAGGTCTGGCAGAGCCCAGAGAAGATTTTCCTTAACCAAGGGAAGTATGCAGTTGAAATACTGAAGAGATTTGATATGTTGGAGTGAAAATCCATGAATACACCCATGGAAACAAATTTGAAGCTCTTGGTTGAAACTTCGTCAGAATTGATTGATGCTACGCTGTACAGATAGATCATTGGATCGTTGATGTATCTGATGAACACCAGGATAAATATACTTTTTTCTATGAACACCTTGAGTCAGTTTCTGGTAGAGCCCAGACATGTTCATCAAGTTGTTGCAAAACATGTGATGAGGTAATTTAAGGGTATATTAGATTGTGGTCGCATTTATGATGGAGATCATGACTTCAGATTGAGTGGTTATACCGATTCAGATTGGGTTGGAATTATCTTTGACAAAAAGATAACTTCATGATGTTGTTTCAGTCTAGGGTCAACCATGATCTCATGGCAGAGTAGGAAGCAATCAAAAATTTCTCTCAGCACGGCAAAAGAAGAATATGTTGTTGCATGCTCCACCGGTTGTGAATCCATATGGCTTTGGAAGTTGTTGACAGGTCTATTCGATCTGGAGATGGAAGCAACCATGATTCTATGTGATAACTAGAGTTGCATAAAGATTATAGAGAACCCTGTGTTAGCATGAATGAACAGGTTGTTGATGTGTTGACCAAGCCTCTATCTCGTGTAAAGTTTGAGCACTTTTGAGATAAGCTCAGTGTAGTCATAAAGGACCTCCCTCGAAAGGGGGAGTAGTATTGATGTCAGCCTAGTGCTGAAGATTTCCAGCTTCATGCTAATGTTGTTGTGATGCCAGTCTCGTGCTGAAGATTTCCAGCTTCGTGTTGATTTTTTTGTGATGCCAGCCTCGTGTTGAAGATTTCCATCTTCGTGCCGATGTTATTGTGATTCCATCCTCGTGATGAATATTTCCAACGTTGTGTTGATGTTGTTGTGATGCTAGCCTCAAGCTGAAGATTTCCATCCTCATGCTAATGTTGTTGTGATGCCAACTTCATGTTGAAGATATCCAACTTTGTGCTGATGTTGTTGAGATGCTAGATTTGTGCTGAAGATTTCTAGCCTAGTGTTGATGTTGATGATGCTCCAGCCTTTGTGTTTTGATGTTGCTTTTGTTGTTGATGCTCTGACCTTCGTGCTGTGATCCTGTTGTTGATGTTGTATCATCCTTGTGCTATTATTGATGATGATGTATTAGTGTTATACTAATCCATGTTGATGCAGATGATGATGATGCCATCCCAAATCCCTGTTGTGAATGATGATATTGACGATGAGAAAAAATTCTGATTATTTATAGATATGTGATTCAGTGTTCCAGATGTTGTTGGTGTTGTTGCCCTCTCTTTGTCCTGATGATGTTGTAGAATAACCTTCTTGTTAAGTGGGAGTGTTGAAATATTGTAACTACAAAGAATATTCTATTTATTATTCATTTATTATTCATTATATCAATCCCCTTTTGTGGATTGATCATGTTGGGCATTGTAATTGACCAAATCCCCTTTTGTGGATTGGTCAAACCCTAAATATATTATGCAAATTGAGAAGTTGTCCCCCAGGAAATTTAAAGTGTTTTAACCACTCAGAAGACAAGTCGGCCCTGCCCAATGAAGAGACACCTTTCCAGCCCTTGCCAGTTTGTATAAATAAAGGAAGCCAATGCCTCATTTGTTCAATTCACTCATTCGATCATCTAGAGCGCAAGTTTGGTAGCTACAGTTGGAGAAGAAGGAAGAGAGAGAGGCACATTGCTCAGTAGAGGATATTCTCTAGTGTTTGGTTTATTGTATTAGCATTGTATTGTCTATCTATATTAAGGAAGTTTTGCTGGGTTTTCTTCCCCATGAGGGTTTCCCAGGATAAATGTTGTGTATATTTTGATTGTGTTTCTCTCAGTGATCCTACCTATGCTATGGTTATCTAGTAAATTGAAAATAAACCTAATAATAGCTTAAACCTTAACAAAGTTGGCGTTATAAAGATCTGGGTGTGAAATTGCCATATGTTTGCATAAGGCATCGAGACTATCTCAAGTTGTCAATGTGGAGAGATAGTTCAACTAGGATCAATTGAAGGAGAAGGCATGTGAAGATCTGCGTGTTGAGTGACTAATTTGGTGAGCCGTCATCGAGCCATCGGTTGTTTATTTGAGAGAGGAGTTGCCATGAGGATTCCTTTCGATTTCATTTCATGAGAATATGTTGCCAACGAGAGTGGTGTCTCACATGTCAATTAAGGATAAATCTATTCCATGCACTGCATTACAAACTCTTGTGCAAACTAGAAGAACTGCATAATTCTGGATGCATTAAAGTGATAATTGCACTCTAAGAAATACAAACCAAGATATATCTTTAAGTTGGATCTATTCTCTTACCATTAGGCTCATAAATGTTTAGAAAATCATTTCTAAACTGTGCGATGGTAAGTGAGGTTGATTCACATGTGATTAATGCACACATCTAGACAATGAGCAATGTGAAAATGCATTGTGACGATTGTAAGTGAAATATTGGTTAAAACATACAAGACAATAAATGGAAGGCATGAAAAATCATATGTAAATGGATATCCTATAGAGAGGGAGGCAGTACTACATCTAGAGGGAGCAGAGAGAGTTAACTCCAGAGAAGAAGGAAGATATACCTTAAGTGTCAAAGGGAGCAGAGAATGTGGACTTCATCTTGACGTGCCTCAGATGGTCAGATGAAGGAACCAAGACATTGGTTTCATGAGAAAACCTCGATATGTCTTGTGAGACATTGGTTCCATGAGGGAACCTTGATATGTCTTAGCCATGTGTTCCACAAGGGAACCATGAGATGTCTAGTATGGACACATTTCATGAGTGAAGCCTGAGGTTGGACACTTCAAGATATTTGGGTGTCTAGTATACATTCATATACCCAAGGATGAAAGGACCAAGTTCGACCATTCAGGAAAAAAGGGTACATTTGTGGGGTACTGTTAGTCTTCGAAGGCATACTGAATCTACATCCTTGGTCATAGACAGATTGAGGTGAGAAAAGATGCTACGTTTGAGGAGGAGGTATCCTTAAGGATATTTAGAGGATCTCACATCGAGATTGAAAGTGAGAGACAGGAAGAGATGGTGCCTTCTTCCCTTCACCCTCCAATAGTTCAGAGGGAGACAATTGAGCCTATTGATCCAATTGATCCCGTTGATCCTGAAGCTCCAGTTGATGTTCCTAGAGATATTACAGTAGGTCGGAAGAGACCTGCATGGGCACGTCAGAATCTGCAGGAGGCAGAAGGACATACAACTCCTCATGGTACCTTTTGAGAGAGAAAGAGACCTTAGAGATGTTCATGCTATGCTACAAATATGAGCCACATCATTAATTCTGAGCCTTCCTTTTATGAGGAGGCATCTAATCATCTAGTATGTAGAGATGATATGATGGAGGAGTATTAGTCCATCATGAAGAATGATGTGTGGGATATTGTTCCGAGACCCAAGGGGAAATCTGTAGTGACTTCCAAGTGGATCTATAAAGATAAAAAACATAGCCGACGGGAGCTTCAAGAAGCAAAAAACAAGATTTGTTGCTAGAGGATTCTCTCAGGTGGAGGGAATAGATTATGAGGAGAAATTTTCTCCTATTGCTCGATACACTTCTATCTGGTCGATTATTTACCTTGAAACATCCATTGATTGGAGACTACATCAGATGGATGTGAAGACAACCTTTCTCAATGGAGAGATTGAGGAAGAAGTATACATCAAGCAACCAAATGGTTTCATGATACATGAGGATTCTCATGTGTGCAAGTTGAAGAAGGCCATGTGTGGACTCAAGCAGGCACCTCAAGCTTAGTATGCGAGGATTGATGGTCACCTGATGAATTTGGGGTTCAACAAAAGTGTTGTTGATTCCAACCTGTACTACAAGACTGTTAATGGTGAGTCCCTGATTTTGGTCCTCTACGTTGATGATTTATTCCTCATCGGTATAGAGAGCCTTAATGTTAAATGCAAGTATGTGTTGGCCTCTGAGTTTGATATGAAGGACCTTGGCATGATGCACCACTTCTTGGGACTAGAGGTGTGGAAAAGAATTGATGAAATATTCCTAAGTTAGGGGAAGTACATAGTTGAGATATTGAAGAAGTTTGGGATGATGAATTGTAAGCCCATGGCTACACCAATGGTGATGAATCTGAAGAAACTAATGGTGATGAATCTGAAGAAACTAAGTGTGTCTTATTTCGATTTCGATAAGATTCATCCGACATTGTACATAAATCTTATTGGATCATTGATGTATCTGGTTAACACCAAACTAGATATTTTCTATGTAGTGAGTGCATTTAGCTAGTTTATGAGTCAGCCGAGATAGACACACTAGATTGTTGTGAAGGAAGTGTTGAGATACTTGCGAGGCACAATTGGACATGGTCTGAGAGATACTTCCAGTATTGACATGAGATTGCAGGGATATACTGACTCTGATCGATCAAGGAACACAGTGGACAAGAAGATCACCTTCGGGTGTTTCTTTACTTTGGGATTTGCCATGGTTTCCAGGGGTAGTAGGTGTCAGCGATAAAAAATGCACTGGCATTTTTGAAAGAATGATGCCTAATCTTGTAGGGAATATTTGACTAGCTTCTTGGGCTCCAAATGCATATTTTAAAGCACCATTGGAAATATTAGGATTTGTAGATGTCGATCGACTATTCAAGCATGAAAAAAAGACTTTCCATGACTGTGAAATTTGATTTTAAAAAAATCTGCGCTTTCACCAGCTAACCCGTCTTGAATTTTGCTAGTTAGCTGGTGAAAGCTCCGCCTTTCATCAGCTAAGGAGTGGATTTTCGGGTAAATTAGCTGGTGAAAGCCTGTCATGGCTAGAAAAACCAAATCCGTGCTCAGATTCGAGATTTTCAAGTTGGATTGGTATGAAATATTCTTCAATAAGTTGGTTATGAATTATCAAATCAAAATCTGAAGGCCATTCTTGGAGATGAAAGTCAAAAGGGAATTTTTTGACTAGATTTGGTCGTTTTCAAGGGAAAAATGATAGGGATCAAATGACACATCATCCAACTCGATTTCTATCTTCAGGATAACAAGACAAAGAGCCTTGGAAGGATGATCTTCACATCATCAACTGTTCAACACATTTTGAAGACTAGAATACAGGGATTTTCCTTAATCTAAGGACCTTTTCCTACTACTCTGTATATACAGTTTCTGTTTACTGTTTTTAGAAAGATAGATCCACATTTTTAGGATCCGATCATTACATTGTAAGGCTATAAATGCCTATCTTTTATAAGAGACAAGGGTTCAAATGGGGATACATTTTTGTGCTACTATATAGACTCTTATGATATAATAAAAATGCAGTCTCCTTTCGTTTTCAATATCAGAAATATCCATGTTTCCTTTTCTGTACTTCATTTCAGTTTATCTTAGCTTATGAAGACTGTTATCTCTTTATTGAGCTCATAGATTTGAAGTGAAGGATTTTCTTTCTATCTTGTATTAAGCCCTACACCCAACTGTATTTGGCAATCAAGATTAGCGTTCTTCATCCTCTCCCTTGAAATTACTTGATCTGATCATTGTTTTCTGGAAGCATTGTTTCATTTGAATGTATGATGAGTTGTCTGTCACATTAATTATTGAAGTAATCCCATTGTTCCAAGCATACCTACACATTATTTTTAAGTTACCAAGCATCCTTAGTCTACAACCCTAAGGAGTTTCTTGGAGTGATAAAAAATTGGAGCCGTTGCCGGGGAGAGGAGATTGAAGCTCAGCTTCCTTGGGAGACGACATAGATCCAGCTTTGATGATAGACAAAGCCTAGACATTATTTCGGTTGTAATTATCTATCTGGTGACTCCATGAAGGACGAATTCAATGGCGACTCCATTGTTCAGAAAATTGTTGGTGACTCCACTGGTATGACATGAACAGGATCTTAGCAAAGAGGTATGCATTCTGTGATTTTTCAAGTATTTCTGGTTACCCTCATCCAGTACCTACTAGAGATGAATGGGAGCGTAGTATTCCCAGATTTGGATCATGTATTGTGTGATGTATTGATAGAGGACTTTTGTTGGTACAGTGTTGGTATAATCAATATTTATCATTGATACATCTTCGAGTGTTGAGACATAGCTAGTATTCCTTGGTCCATGGTTCAGGGTTTTTGGTTTTGATGTGTTAGTGAAGTTGTTGGTTAGTTTGATGAAAATTTGGTGTAGTACATGGTCGGTACATGTGTGAGTGTTATTGGTGTATCTTATGGTACATCGTGAGAGTTTTTTATTAATGTTCTTGATATATGATTGGTACACACTTGAGGATACATAACAGTGAGGTTTTGGCACATGTTTTGATGTAAAGGTTTATGATATTTGGATCATGTATTGTGTGATGTATTGATAGAGGACTTTTGTTGGTTACATTGGTATATCTCTTTGGTATATGGTTGAGATACATGTTGGGACATATATTTGATGAGTTGGCACATACATGAGGTGTATGGTATGGTGATGTTGGTACATCTTGATGAGTCATAGTTTGACTTGTTGATGCATGATTAGCACATGTGTGGTGTATTGTTAGAGGTACTTGCTAGTAGTATTGGTGACACATTATTGGTACATGGTTGGTACATGTTTAGAGGCACTTGCTAGTAGTATTGTTTGACACATGGTATATGGATGATGTGGCATAGATATCTTGATATATTAGTAAAATCACTTATTGGTCTTAGTGATGGTTATGTGGTATTGTGATGTGCATAGTTGATGCACTTGTAATGGTATAGGTTGTGTGATTGATTTATGTACATGGTTGATAGTATAGGTTGATTGTTATAGGTTAACAACTACATGTTACACACAATGATAGGTTGTAGGTTGAGTTGACAAGAGGCAGCAAAGTGTCTGAGTTGCAACAAAAGTGAAAAACCCTAGCTTTCAGAAGGTGTATGCAGGTTGCAGTGTAGGCACGTCGTGTACATATGCGAGTTGCAGTATAGACCGAGCACATACATACGCATGCTACAACATAGATAGGTCACATACCTATTGGGCTTTGATTGGTACAGGATGATTATAGGTACAAGTTGGTTACAGGATAGTGGAACATGTTGGTTACAGGTTATTGGCACAGATTGGTACAGATTTACAGTGGTGTATCTCACAGTGAAAATGTGATAGTCATTTCATCATTTTACTTATATTTCAAGGAAATAGGACAGGGAAAGGATAGGTGGTTGTAGCCACCTTCTGGTTGTAGCCAGAGAATTGGGGAGTTGTAGCTTCCCTCAGGTTGTAGCCTGAAAATAGGGGGTCGAAGCCTCCTTCCAGTTGCATCTGGAGAATTGGAAGTTGGTGCTTCCTTGAATGTAATTCTTAAAGAAATATAATAATTATGTGGTTTTCTCCCGCATTGGGTTTCCACGTAAAATAATGGTGTATTGTTCATTGTGTGGATGTGTTTATTATTGTTTATTATGCATCGATGGATGTTAATGATATATGATGCAATAAAATATTAATGATGAACCGATGAACATTATTGAATAAGGTAAAGGAATATACATTGTGGTTAAAATAATTAATAAGTGGTATAAATTGCTCATTAATAATTCACCCCCCCTATCATTTATACAATAGTAAATTATACTTGGTGTTGGAATATTGAGAGGGGGGGGTGAATCAGTATGGGCACTTTTATCACTTTTAACCACAGTATATCAACTTTAATTTAATCAACAATATATCATCAGTGTATCAATCAGAAGTATGTCATAAATGTATCATGAGAACATAAACATAAGAAGCATCACATAAAATACATAGTACACCATAATTTATGTGGAAAGACAAATGGGAGAAAACCACAGAATGCTTTATTGTATATCAAATATTATATTCATTGGAAGCACAAACTTCTTGATTCTCCAATTGCAACTGGAAGGAGGATATGACCCCCTATTTACAAGCTGCAACATGAAGGAATCTACAACTCCCTAAATTCTCTAGCTCCAACCAGAAGGAGGCTACAACCCCCTGATTCTCAGGATCCAAGCTAAATGGGAGAAAAACACAGAATGCTTTATTGTATATCAAATATTATATTGATTGGAAGCACAAACTTCTTGATTCTCCAATTGCAACTGGAAGGAGGATATGACCCCCTATTTACAAGCTGCAACATGAAGGAAGCTACAACTCCCTGAATTCTCTATCTCCAACCAGAAGGAGGCTACAACCCTCTGATTCTCAGGATCCAACCTAAAGGAAGCTCCAACTCTTTGAGTTCTCCGACACCAACTGGAAGGAGGCTATGACCCCCTTTCCTTTCCTCATCCCGTCACCCTGAAATATAAATGTAGACCAAATTTCATTAACACTGTCACTATCACTGCCTCAGTCACTGTCACTATCTATGTCATTGCCACCAACACTATCACTGTCACTACATATGTCACATCAACCTATAACATGTCATCCTGCCATTGTATTTGATCTGTCACTGTCATTGTACCACCAACCTATAGTTGTCACTGTATCATCAACCTGCTATACCAAAACCTATACCATACCATGCATCAATTGTGTAGCAACAAATGGAGTATAACATGCATCAATTGTGTACCATAATATATGCCAACTGTAGATACAATAACATCATATAACATGTACTAGAGCATCAACCACATATAAAACTAGTATCATATACCATATCAATCATGTATAGACATATACCATATCATCAATGAAGTGCCTCAAATAACCCAAACATATGCCTCATCCATGTACGATTGTACATCAAGTGTGTACCTCAACCCTACATCCTATCACACACCCGCTACGGCATAATAAATTTTTCGCCTTTTCTCGAGGGACATAATCCCCGAAATCCAATGGGGCTTAGCACAGGCTAGATTTTCCCTTTTTCCCACCTCCGTGTGATCGTTGATCATGATCATAGGCTAAACAACTAGGCACCTTTTCACATTTCGCGACTCAACAGTATAAGCGAGTCGAGTCTTTCGACTCTGCAAACCCTGAAATGTTGAAATGCCGAAGAGGCTTCGATCAGCAACTAGCCCCCATGGGCTATGCCTTGGTCCATATGACCACTTCTCATAAGACCTCAATCTTATTCCCTTCGGGACTTATCAATACGAGAGCCCGACCTATTGTCAACGGGACTTCCAAATTCTCGATTTCTGATTCCTTAGAACAGCCTTTGTCACATTAGCCCTCCTGGCTATGCCCTGATCCAGGTGACCATTCCTCATAAGACCTTTGTCCTATCTCTTTCAGGATTTATGAATACAAAAGCCCGACCGCTTGTCAACGGGACTCCTGAATTCCCGATTTGCAAAATCCCGGTGGACTCTTCCTTTTGGGACTCTCCTGAAATCCTGGATTGTGGCCACATGTCCTCCCTCAGATGGACGGTCCTCTTCATTTCGTGATTTTGTGACTTGCGACCCCTAGTGACACAAATCCTCTGTCAATTTGAATCCCCGGTATCTGAAATACCGATGGACTTTTGACCTCTGCCACGTGTCCTCCACAGATGGAAGGTCCAGATCTATTTCGGGACTTCCACCATGGAGTGTCTCTTGTCTTCGAGACTTTTGAAATCCCAAAGTCCGAATCCCTGAAATGGGTAATCTAGTGATGCGTATCCTCCCTTAATCGGATGGTCCAGATGTATTTCGAGACTTTCACCATGGAGTGTCTCGATCTCTTGTCTTCGAGACTTCTGAAATCCTGAAGTCTGAATCCCTAAAATGGGCAATCTAGCGATGCGTATCCTCCCTTAATCAGATGGTCCAGATCTATTTCTGGACTTCAACCATGGAGTGTCCCGATCTCTTGTCAACAAGACCTCCAAAATCCTAAAGTCTGAATCCTCGTTCGAGACTTTCGCCTCTGTTCACGAGGGCTTGACCCTCATGCATCTCCTGACAGATCCAACGGCTGTTGGGTTTTCTAACTAGGATCTGACGGTTCAGATCTGTCCCACACTGTGCACTCTCCCGCTGCTCTCTAGACGTGGAAAAACCAACGGTCCAGATACTCCCATAGACCTTGGCGATCTACAATCCCGATTTCTTTGCTACTCACGAAGATAAAGGAAAAGGGTTAAGGCATGTAACGCCCTCGTTTCTTCCTCCAATCTAATGGTCAGGAATGACCACAAATCTTCCAACAGGATCTCGTCCGTCAATCAATACTTATCCCCACACTACCATTTCGGGATTTTAAGAGTACCATTCTTTCTCGTACAGAATTACTAAGACTTGCGCCTTCAAATCCTTTTTCAGGTTCTTGGTAAGATTTCCAAGAAGGGTATCTCTATGGAGAGATCGATTCTAGGTATTCCTGGGGATGAATAAGGGTATAGATTTCCCGAAAGCAGACTTGAAGTCTGAATTAGATCGGTATACATATATATAAGTCTATCTATAAACAATAAGCCATACGTGGTCCTTCCAATAAAAGCATGCAACCACCATTTCTGATCAAAACACCACACAGACAGTCTTACACTCAAACCATTCATAAACTCCACAGACTATGAGCATACATGTCAGCATATAAATTTCAAGATGCAAGATGTAAAACACTTATCAGAATTAACACCAGATGTGATTGCAACTGTTGAGAGGGGTGCTCGTTTCCACCCAACTGTAGTCTCAGCGACTCCCAACAGATTTACCACTAGCCACCCCCGAGCTGAGACCACGATGCTGCGAGACTGAGTCTATGTTTGCCAATGACCAAGAACAAAGGTTACTCTCCTTCTTCTTCGCTATCACTCACTCTATATTTTTCTAGATTTCTCCCTCTTCTTTCCCTCGCATCTACCCCTTGATTGTCCACTCTTCCTGCCTATTCTCCTTTTGGCGAGGTTGCGTGTGGCACGATTTTCCTTGCGGTGGTCAGGTCTGAGGACTCTACAGATGGGTGGTTCACCCCCATCCCTCATTACTCATGAGGATCCCTTTACCTACCAACCTTGTGAGTCATTTAATTCGGGGCCAACGAGCCGCTCTTGGTTCTCCAGGCTAGTGAAGTCCAAATACGGTATTGGTTTCGGTGGAAGTTAATGCCACCATTCCAGGTGCCTTCCACCACCTTTCTTTAGCCATCATGGTCTCTTTTTCAGCACATCCCCCTCTCAGCAGTCCTACAATATATATATTTATAACATTATTTACATTCATTGACCTTTTTCACAATGTCCATTCACATCACACATTCACATTTCTAAGTTTGCCACAATACTTGGCTAGTATAGTTATTTTTACAGATTGGGGGAAACAGGGTGTTACACATCCACATCTCAAAGTTGAACCATAACAACCATACCATAACCAGATACAAGAATGTACCTCTATCAACCATGTATCTGAGATGTACCTCAATCATGTGACAAACCAAACATACCTCAACCATCTATAACCATAACAACAAGTATATAAGCATACCAATACCTTTGTAGCTGACCTGATGCACAGTATATCTGACATGTAAGCTCACTTTTGACATCTGGGACCTAGTATCAACATAACCCCAAATTTTCCTCAGCCTCATGGGACTAAGACATTCTGTCTCGCTGGGCCTCGTGTGATAGGTATACTGCAACCTGTGGGGGTGCCTCATGAAACACTAGTGGTTTGACCCACGGGGGCCAACCAAACTAGGGTTTCCTCAACAAACTTTTTTCTCCTATGCAACCCTAAAAATCTTTCACTCCTCTCTTGTCGCTACCTTAGAAATTTCCATCGCAACCTTAGACAATAGATCACTAGTTCACTAGAATATGTTCAATAGAATCCGTGAGTGAATGTGCTTTTGAATGACTTCTTGAGGTGTATTTATACTTTTGTGGGTAACTTCTCTCCTTAAACTTAGGACTAATATATTTTTCTCATTGCAACCACTTTACCCTTTCATTAAATGAATATAACCAACTAGGGTTTCTTGACCATTCTTCAGGGATTTCAACTTCACAAGACCATAACTCCTCAACCATGAGGAACTGCATGGCATACCACATATCACCAGAAACAACATGATGAGGATTATCCATCAATGAGTGTCTTACTTTCATCTATATTTTCCTTCATGTCCATATTCCTCAACCAAATTTGGGTACCAAAAACCACACCATCGGGGCTTCTTCAAGGGTTGACATCAATGACAACCAATCTTTCAAAACTTGGGATCTTGTACCTCTTCCAAAAGGAAGAAATATTGTCAGATGTAAATGGGTCTATAGAACTAATTATACATCATATGGAAGTGTTGAAAGACATAAGGCTTGGTTAGATGCCAAAGGATTCTCTCCATTTGAAGGAATTGAATGTGATGAAACATTTTCCCTCATAGCCAAAATGAATTCCATCCGCCTTGTTCTAGCCTTTTTTTCCTCACATAGATGGGAGGTCCATTGTTTGGATGTTAAATTTTTCTTCTTGCATTGGGATCTACAAGAATAAATCTACATGGAATAACCATCTGGATATGTTCATAATGACTATATCCTTGTATGTTGCCTTAAGAAATCTCTCTATGGTCTTCAGCAAGCTCCTCGAGCTTGGTATGCTAAAATGGATAGATTTCTTCTTGACATTGAATTTTCTAGATGTCATTCTAACCCCAATGTATATATCAAGAAAGTAGGAATCCATCTCATAATACTTGTTCTTTATGTTGATGATCTTATCCTCACTTGTAGTGACCCTAATATTTTAACCCATGTGAAATCCAACCTTAAGAAGAAATTTGAAATGAAAGACTTAGGCTATTTGCATTATTTTCTTTGCCTCCAACTATTGCAAACTAAGGAAGGAAGTTATCTATCCCAATCTAAGTATGCATGTGACCTTCTTCATTTCTTTCACATGGATATTTGTAAACCAACCCATTCTTCCATCCAGTATAAAGTCAAACTTTCTACCACATGTACTACACCTGAAGTGGATGGCACTTTGTACCATCGGTTTGTTGGTATCCTCTTGTATTTGACTCATACTCTTCCAAATATTTCCTTTGTTGTTGGTCTTTTTTCCCGGTATATGCAAATACCCCATGAAAGCCAGTGAAAAGAAACAAAAAAGATACTTTGATATGTATAGGGTGAATTTTAGTTTGGGATACATTACAGTTAATGAGGGACTCATTTATTGGTTGGTTTCATTGATTTTGATTGGGCTAGTGACCCTGATGATCGAAAGTCTATTGCAGGGTATGTTTTTTATCTCAGTTCCAAATCTGTCACTTGGGATTGAAAGAAATAATAGGTTATTTCTCTTTCTTCTGCAAAAGTAGAGTATCGAGCAACAATTAATGCAAGTCAAGAGGCCCTGTGGCTTTGACAAATCATTTTAGAGTTTGGATTATAGCAGCAACATCCGACCACCCTCTAGTGTGACAATCATGTGCCTAGATGATGGATATTGATCATGAAATAATAATATGCATTCATATTTTGACTTATTTGTGTTGAAGTAAAGGTATTGTGTTCTTTTTATAAATTACCAAACAAACATTGAAACGGATAACCAACTAGAGAACCACATAATGCAAAAGATATCACCCCACAGACCAACCTCAAAAGCCCCATATAGGTGAGAAGCAGAGAGAGAAATTCTATGAAAAGTCTATTTATATTCACATAATTGATATCAACATAGAACAAAATTTTGGACAGATCTATGATAAGAAATACCAAAAATTGGTCATTTACTAAAATTCACACAACACAATATCTAGCCTTCATAAAACATTAAATTCAATTTGGATTCAAGATTCAACAAGAAATGAATCGTTGCAAAATAATTTTGATGTCTAGTGATGTTGAAACAAAGACAAGCACTAATGCTCTTATTAAAAAGGAAACAAAGCTCTTATATGAATAATACTTTTGCATTTTACTAGAAGGCACCATGCATGCATTTCATAAATGTAGATAGCAATAAGACCCATCAACCAGTGCAATAAATACTTTTGTTCAAAATATTTAATAACTTGTGTATGTAGTTTGCTACTATGCTCAATAACTTACAATAAAAAAATATATTTATATGCATCTTACAAGTCTGGAATAAGCAAATTTCTAGTATTAAATTTTTCGTGTAGCACTAGTTTGTCTTTTGATCTGGGAAGGAAATTAGCATTATTTTGCACAAAAAACACTTAATCTAAAACCTTCATTTTCCATGTCATCTTTCACAAAGAATCTATGCACTATATTATTAATAGTTGAAATGTGTTTGTGCTCAAGATTCTACAAAAACAAAAATGAATCTTTGAAGCATAATATTGTCTTTATAGGGATATTAAGACAAAGAAAAATGTCAATGCTCTTATGTAGTGTTCCTTAACCCTTAAAATTAAAACACAAACCAAGTATATAGAGACAATAAGTGAAAAAAAAATAGATACAAGTGATAATGAGATAAAACATTTAGAATAAACCCTTGTATTATTGATATTCGGAATAGACAAAGCAATGTTTACTTACCTCTTAAGGTGGAGTGACCTTTCACTGAGAAAAGATCCAAATACAAGAATACTCGACAAAACATTTCATGGCCTTCTAGCTCTTTAAATATATACTCCAATTGAAATACCCTAACGACTCGTGGTCACATTACTAATTAGTGGCAACCACCTAGTGGGCCTTATTTAATAAAGAGGCCCCCTTTACATTAAATAGTTATCCACTACTATCTCATGGGTCTTATTCAAAGAACATGCTACATGCAATAATTAACTAACTCCTACGTAGCCTAAAGTAGGGAGGTTAGGGTAGGACCCTAACAAGCCCTTCCCCTTCAAAAGTAGCATTGTCCTTAAGGATAGAGGTGACGAAATTGTTGCAGAATAACTGACGGCTCCCATGTGGCATCTTCTAGCTGGATATATTTCCATTGGATCAACACTTCTTGGACAATATGCTAGAAAAATTAACACTCATGGGTATCCAATACTGATTTTAGATACAACCAATGGATCCTTATTCATCATGTTCTGGTAAGTTGGTTTGTACCTTGAAATTTGATTTGACCACCTTCTTCAAACAAGAAACATGAAATACTGAATGAATCTTAGAGTGAGATGGAAGAGCTAGCTTGTAATCCACTTGTCCAATGTGTTGGGTGATTATATAGGGTCTATAGAAATTTGGTGGTAGATTCTAATGGATTTTAGCTTTGAGTAATGTTTTTTTATAGGGTTGAAGGTGAAGAATCGCCTTATTTCATTCTACAAAAGAGTGCTCTGAGTGATGTTGGTCAGCTTGTTGTTTCATTCTATTTTGAGTCATAACTAAATTTTCCTTAAGTGTGAGAACAATGTATTCTCGGGTGTGAAGTGTGTTATTCACTACATGAACCTTGGAGGGGCCTAATGCATAGGAGGCTACTGACAAGGGATTTCAGACATAAACAAATTCATGTGGTTTCATTTTTGTAGCTCCATGATAATTGGTATTGCACCACCATTTTTTTAGGGGAATCCATTGTGCCCTTTGGTGCAGCTTTTCAGAAGGGAAGAATTACAAATAGGTTTCTAAGAACGTATTGACCACTTCTATTTAGCCATTTATTTGGGGATGATATGTCGTAATCATGTTCATCTGGGTACCCTAAATTTTAAATAGTTCCTGCCAAAATTTGTTGGTGAAGGTGGGATTCCCGATCTGAGACAATAGAAGTGGGCATGCCATGTAACTTAAAATTTTGATCCATGAATACTTGAGAAACCGAGGAGGGCATAAATGGATGCGATAAGGCATAAAAATGAACATATTTGGACATATAGTTGACTACCACCATGATCATTTATTTGTTACTCACTTTTGGGAGTCCCATGTTAAAATACATAGAAATGCCACCCTAGATATGTGTTGGGATTGGTAATGGTTGTAATGCCCCTAGAATATTCACTATGTCACTCTTGTTTCATTGGCACATGTCACAGGCCACCACAAATTCTTGGATGTATGTTTTCATTCACTCCCAGAAGAATGAGTGCTTATCTCTTTCATAGGTTTTATGAAATCCAAAGTGACCCATTGTAGATGAGGAATGAAACTCCACTAAGACTTTTTGGTTTAAGGAAGAAGCCTTTACTAAATTAATGTTCACTTTATACCTCAATATATCTTGCTTCCAAGTATACCCTTTAGTAGGGTTGGGATCTTCCTAGAGACTTTGGATTAGTTGAACCATAGAGTCATTTTTTATCCATTCTCTATGGGCTTCCTTGAGCCATCCTAGAATGGGTAAAAATAAGCTCAATAGGGATTCATCCTCCTAAAATTTTCTAGATAAGGCATCAACCACCAAATTTTATTTACCCTTCTTATATATAATTTAATAATCATACCCCCAACATATTAGTAACCCACTTATGCTACTATGGTGAGGATAACCTTTGTTCTAGGAAACACTTCAAGCTATGATGGCCAGTCTTGATATCGAAATACCTCTCGATGAGATATGGGTTTCAAGTCTCCACTACATGAAGGATGGCCATCATCTCTTTCTCATAGGTTTATTTTCCCAAATTGCGATCACACAACTTCTTACTGGTGAATGCCAAGGGGCACCATTCTTTCATCAATACTACTCCAATACCTTTGCTCAAGGCATTGCATTCCAAGACAAAAGTGTTAGTAAAATTTGGCATTGCTAATATTGGACTAGTACACATGGCATCCTTTAAAGCTGAGAAGGCTTGTTCAGTAACCACACTCTAAATAAAGGCATTCTTTTTTAGTAGTGAAGTTAATGTTGGACACACCTACCACACTTAGAGGGGGGGGTGAATGAGTGTGGGGATATTTTTCCCAAAACTTCCCTCTTGCACAAAAACTCATCAATTAGCATTCAACATTTATTCATTACCCATTGTTGTCATTTATAACCAGTTAGATGTGAGCACATATCAGCAATATATCATCAACAAGTCATCACCACAATGAACACAAAGAACACAAGATGTATGTACAATTTTCTTTTTATTACAGACTACAATCCTTGGGGTTTATCAGCAACAACTGAATAGAGTACAACTCTACAAGAACACCAGCTCTATATGCAAGACTCAGCTTGCATTCTCAACACCAATTGAGATGAGGAAACAATCCTCAACAGATATCAATATGTACCATAAACAAGAGCATCAACCATGCACCAACCTGTGCCAAACAACCTGTAATCAACCTGTACCATAAACAAGTGCATCCAACCATGTACCATGTATGTACCAATCATGTGTCAACTACTCATCAACTATGACTCGTCAATATGTACCAACATCATCAACTATACACCTCATGTATGTGCCAACTCATCAACTATTGTCTCAACCATGTACTCAACATGTACCTCAACCAAAATCCCTCATTAAAATATGATTTGTAGCTCTGTAATAGACCTAGTGTTTCTGATCACATTCCTGCAAACCTTCCTTAACTTTAACAGCAAGAGACTAGCATTTTCATCAAACTTTTCTTTAGTCTCACATGCCTAGTTTTGGATTAGTCAACAACTCTAACTTGAAGTAATCATAAATTTGAACCTGTAATGTATAAAGATATGAAACTGAGTGTGTTTTATGCAATTACTCCAAGTGGCACTACTTGGAACCTCTCAGAAAAGGAGTTATAACAAAAATGGCATACCTTGCTGAATTCTGGCTTATTCTAGAGAGCGACCTTGTAGAGCATGCCCTGCACAAAATATTTGATTAAATGATCTAAAACTATTGCACAGAATACTATAGACTGTACCCTAACCAACACATTTGGTCTCACTAAATTTGGATCTGTTATGAAGAAGTTATGACGTTTTTACCCGAAACACCTGATTTTAACTAGTTTCAGGACTGGCCACAAACCCTATTTTCCACAGAGTGTAACTCCAAAAATACAACGAACCACAAGATGAATTTTTCACCACAGATACTTGGATATGTTTTCTCAATTTCTTAGCAATTTCAGGATCTGAATCATTATAGAAAAAAAGTTATAGCGAAAATGGTGAGACGACCTGAAAATAACATACCTTAGAAAGCACCATCAAAAGAATTTATCCTTCCTTGCATTTCGGCCTTCTTTTCTTCACTTTCCTCAGAATTTCGGCTTAGATATCATTTGTAAACCTCAAACACCTATATATATTCAATATGCTCAAGTGTGATTCAAATGAGAGAGCCTTGCCTCTTATTTATACTCTCCAAGTAGCTTCCTTAAAAACATCTTCTAGGTCACTTGGCCCCACTTTCCTTATTTTAGGGTTGGGTCCACTTCTAATTTCTCTATTAAAATTATTATTGAAATAATTTTAACCCATTTCTAGTTCACTTAATCTATTTTCCTTATTTTTAGGGTTAACCACTTTCCATAAATATTCCTTCTTGATTTTGTCACCTTACTTTATCATTTCTTGATTTTGTCACTTCTCTTGATTATTTGAATAATCCACCTTGAATAAATAATATTAACCCATTTCTAGGTCACTTAACCTATTTTCCTTATT
>JASDQU010014488.1:126381-141328 GCA_032191745.1 Picea mariana
ACCTTTAAGCGGAGGGGGGGGTTTCCGGAATCGAGGACGCATCTCTCCAACGGCTGCGATTTGAGCACCTGGATCAACTGTGCATAGGCAATCCGGACATCCTCTATCTTTCTGCATTTAATCAACGTGGGGCCCCCTTCCTTGTCGTGTCATCTTGCCATCTGTTCTCCACCTGACCGTGCGATGAGGCTCGCTCCCTTTAGCCCCTTCCTCATCCTCTGACATCTGTTCATCTCCCCTCTTCTGGTCCGTGTGGTCCATTTCCCATCTCATCATCCACTCACCACTTGCCATGTGTCCTACTCCCTTTCCACGTCAGCCTCCCACTAAAAATGTGCCCATTATATCTCATCTCCTGCCCCCCTCCGCTTATTTCCTTCCACCATGTGTCTTCCCCCCATAACCTCTCTCACACCTCATAACTTGATATCTCACCCTCATAGTTTTGGTGCCACCACTCTCGTTATGCACCCCATCCTTCGCGCTGGCCTCCGTTCCTATTCATCAGGCCGTTCAGCTAATCCAAGTGGCAGCGCGAAGGGTCTTCCATGTCCCAAAGGTGCCGACTTGGCCGAGCCATCCTCAATCCCAATGAAGCAGTGATTGAGGTAGTTGGTGGTGGTTAGACATCGCCTCCGCCATAATGGGAAAGTCCGACGATGAATTAAAGGCACGTCGATTTGCCCACGGAGTTGTCAGGAGTTCGATTGCGTCTGCCATAGGTGCACGATCATTCAGAGATTGCAGCTGCAGATTGTCAGAAGCCATGTAGACGCAATGTGTTTAATGCAACGTCTCGATTTTGTTGTTGTTGTTGTTTTGAGTATATGTAGGTGTTTTCTCCATTTTTGTAGGCATCGATGGTTGAGCAGAGCTCCCGGTTGTAAAAGTTTTAATAAAGCACTGTTATTCTGGTTATGTATGGACTTTTGAGACTTCTTGTCTTATGAATGCCAGTTTCTTTCACGTCTCTGTTTACACTATGTTAGAACGGCTCAAAATTGGAGGATCCAGTCGAGTTGTAGATGTTATAGGATGATGTAGGTTGGATCACTGTAGCAGTTACGTTGTTTCTAATCGATCTTGTGATTTTCCCAGCGCTGAGTGACTTGGAATTGGAGGATCCAGTCAAGTCCCCTTTCAGTTTCTTGAGACCCTTAACCAAGAGGATCTCGCATTCAGAGTCTTTCCTCTGCAAACCGCAGGAAGCCTGTTGCCTAAATTTGTTTGCTCACCTTTCTTGCCAAGTCTTCCACCTGCTCATCTTTTAATCAACCCACTGGCTGAAGTTAGATCAAGACCTCCTTTGTTCCTTACATACCAGACCCAATCCCTGAGTTAGAATGATATTTCCCCTAGTCTCTACCCATCTGATCATCCATTAAAACTATTGTGACATAAAACTGATGGGTGTCGGGCTCTGCTCCTGCAAGCAATCCAGGAGTGACTTCCGATGCTAACAAGATGTAATAAAGGTCAATATTAATAAGGCCTTTCAATAAAATAGAATAAGGCAGATGTAAGAAGACCTAATAGAAGCTTCCGCTTCTAGAAGGATCTTCCTCTAGATGCTTCTCTTGATAGAGATATTTAGTATAAATAAGGGTCGAGGGTATGAAAACCCTAGCTTGGAGATTATTGTAACAGAGCACTACTCGATTGGATGTTGCCCCCTCGAAGAGGCCTGTGAACATTTCTTTCTGAATCAAAGTGCTATTTATGTTGTTGTTCTTATATCATTTATGTGTTATTGTGGAGATTATGCTAGATATATTACTGTTATTCTGCCATTCTAGCATTTTATTTCTATTCTGCATATTTATTATATCTGGTATCTTGCAAGTGGTATCAGAGAACTTTCCTTAGAATAAATTGTGGGAATTTTTTTTCCAGGGTAGAGACGTATTCCGTCGTCTTTAAGCCACAGAGATATGTCGTTACGTGCATAAACCCGCGGTTGAGGGATTCATACACGCAGGAAATACAAGTGGTTCTTAAGCGCACATTTGTTGGCCACCCTTGTAACCCGTGTTGGTACCCCTTCGAGTGGTAGCGCATCAGACATCACTTCTGTACGGATCGACCTAGATTTCCTGAAGCCCTCTTTAGATAAACCTATCGGTCGTCGGACTGCTAAAGTGTCACCGAGAACAACACTCGGGAAGATACTCTTCAGTACCTGGGTAGTCGGGTAGTACAGCTAAGGGTATGGTCTATCCTCCTTAGTTAGTGCCCTGAGATATTGGGCTGAGTACTACTATTGGACCCTGCACGTATATCAGAGAGCTATAGCATAGGGAAAACCCTTGTCTGTAGAACCCTTGAATACCTAACCCTTGGGGGACGGAAACATAAATAAATTAAAACAAACCAGATCTATTGTCGCACAATTGTGTTCGGGTTGCCAAGTAAATACACATTTCTTTCTGGTTAAGCATTTGGGGATTTCATCATTGCAGTATTCTTCAGATCGGAGTATAACTCTGCAGGTGTTAAAAAAAAAAAAAAAACTGAGTCTGGAAATTTTTTCACCATTATTTGAGACCTATTCCATTGGATTCATCTCTCTGCCCTTATCACATTCATCCATATCATTTTTTGAAAAAAAAATTACCCCACCCGCCCCTTTTCAGTTCACCCATCCTCATGGCCCATACCCGTAGCCAAGATCTGGAAACTCGCTTCAACACCTTGCAATCTGGTTTCCTCGAAACCCAAAAAGAAGTGAAACAACTCAGTGCTATTGTTGCCTCTATCGATTCATCCATCAATACAACCATAAATACAACCATGCAGTCCTCAATGGAGGAATTCAAACAAGAACTGACCACCCAGCTTGAATCTGTCTTTGCATCCCTCTACACCAAACTGAAGATCCCTACAGATGACCATTTCTCTGAAGCACCTCCAAAGACCGAAGGCGAACATTCCTCCCATTCCCATACCTTTCAGAACCATCACTTTCAACGTGACCTATGCCTTCCACGGGTGGATGTGACCAAATTTGATGGCTTAGACCCCACAGGTTGGGTAACCCAAATGGAACATTATTTCTCTTTATATGGCATCACAGATGACTTGGCCAAACTCCGGTATGGTGTTCTCCATCTAGATCAAGAACATTGGCAATGGTGGTAGTGGAGAAAAACTTCCCGTCAAGGGTATATTGCTTGGACCCAATTTGTGACTGAGATTTATGAACGCTTTGACACGGACACCAATCATTTGGGTCATTTGACAAAGTTGAAACAACCCGGAACAGTAGAAAACTTCATAGATTCCTTTGAGCGCCTGGCTTTTCGAAAAGAGGGCATGACTAATGCTTTCTTTCGAGAGTGTTTTATTAGTGGCCTCAAGGAGGAGATTTGGGCCCATGTCCTCATGGCTCGACCCTCGACTTGGGTGGAGGCTACTAAAACAGATAAATAAGCACAACAGGTTGTATCATCTCAAAACCGAAAACCCTCCTTTATCCCTCGCCCTAAACCCGTCACTCCCACTACTCCCTCTGCCCCATTAAAGATCCAAAAATTAACCAGGGCTGAAACGGCTGAACACCAACTCAAAGGCCTTTGTTATAATTGTGATAACAAATATTTCCCAGGCCACAAGTGTAAGGAAAAAAATCTTTTTATGGTCATCTCTAAGGATATTTCGGAAGAAGATGATGAAACTCCCCTTATGTCTGAGTCACCTGAAATCACTAACATAACCCCTCCCTCAGACCCTCCCGAAGTAGAACCTGTCATTTCCCTCAATGATCTCACTGGATTTTCCGCTCCCCAAACCCTGATGTTAATCAGTTACATCAAGCATTAGAAGGTCATCATTCTGGTTGATAGTGGAAGCACCCATAATTTTATTCATCGCCACATTGCCCAAGAAACTCATTGCTACATCCATGCTGTCAACAATTTCCAAATCATGATTGCCAATGGTGGTTCCATGAAATGTGGAGGGCATTGTGAAAATGTGTGTCTCCAAATTGGTGACTACCACCTAAAATCCCATATGTTTTCTATCGACATGGGTGTTTGTGACATTGTGTTGGGTGCAGACTGGCTAAGAACTTTGGGTCCCATTCTCATGGATTTTAAGGCACTAACCATGCAATTCAATCAGGAAGGCCACCAATATAAATTCCAAGGCATCATTGTTGGTTCACAAGAGGTCATTAGTTCCCATCACATGGAAAAGATGCTAAAAAAAGGTCATTCTTGTGTCATTGCCCAACTCCATGCCATACAAGCAACAGAGACACCCACGGTGCTGCATGACCTCCAAGCTCTCCTTTATAAACATCAAATGGTATTTTCCACTCCCCAAGTACTCCCTCCTTCCCGTGGTTTTCATGATCATTCCATTCCCCTTGTACCCTGAAGCCTTCCTCCCAATATCTGTCCATATCGCCACCCCTTTTCACAAAAAAATGAAATTGAGAAAATGGTCCAAGAACTCCTTAATGCAGGCATTATCCGCCCTAGTATGAGCCCTTACGCTTCTCTTGTAGTCATGGTCCTAAAGAAAGAAGGTTCTTGGAGAATGTGTCCTGACTTCCAAGCCCTCAACAAACTAACCATTAAATACAAATTTCCCATTCCTGTCATTGATGACCTCCTGGATGAATTGAGTGGTGCCCAATTCTTTACTAAACTTGATCTTCGCTCGGGCTATCACCAGATTCGTATGAAAGAGGCAGACATTCCCAAGAAGGCCTTTCTCACTCATGAGGGCCACTATGAGTTTTTGTTCATGCCCTTTGGCTTGTGTAATGCCCCCTCCACTTTCCAAAGCCTCATGAATCATGTCTTATGTCCCTTTCTCCGTCATTTTGTCTTAGTTTTCTTTGATGATATCCTCATCTATAGCAAAACCTGGACAGACCATCTTACTCATGTGGATCAAGTTCTCCATCTCTCCCAACACCAACTTTTCCTGAAACAGTCTAAATGTGCTTTTGGTGCCTCAGAAGTAGAATACTTGGGTCATGTGGTTGGCAAGGATGGCATCAGGGTGGATCCGAAAAAGATTGAAGCTATGGAAGATTGGCCGCACCCAAAGACTCTCAAAATCTTGCATGGATTTCTGGGCTTAACAGGGTATTATCGCAAGTTTGTTAAGAACTACGAAAAGATTGCATCAACTCTCACTGCTCTCCTAAAAAAGAACTCTTTCACTTGGACTCCAACCGCTGCTCAAGCTTTTAAAACCTTGAAGACGACCATGTGCACCACTCCGGTTCTGGCCCTTCCTGATTTCACAAAGACCTTTGTGTTGGAATGTGATGCCTCATGGAAAGGAATCGATGTTGTCCTTATGCAAGAGGGTCGACCTTTGGCCTTCACCAACAAGCAACTGTCTAAAAGGAATCTGGGCAAACCCATTTATGAAAAGGAAATTTTGGCTATTTTGCATGTCGTTGATCTGTGGTGCCCTTATCTCTTGGGGAAACGCTTCCAAATTAAGACCGACCATCAAAGCCTCAAGTACTTTTTGGAACAACGCATTTCCTCCCAAGAGCAACAAAAATGGGTGACTAAGCTCTTTGGTTATGATTATGAGATCATTTACAAGAAGGGAAAAGACAATGTAGTGGTGGATGCACTGTCCCAAAAATATGAAGAAGAAGGATCCCTTTTTTCTCTTTCCTTCATTGTACCCGATTGGCTCCAAGCTATGCGCTAGGAATGGCTTCAAGATCCCAAAAGTTCGCATCTGATCCAGCAATCGCAGACCAAAGCTCCGACTCCCCCAAGGTACTCTTGGCTCCAGGATGAGCTTCGATACAAAAGTTGTTTGTATTTAAGTAAACAATCAAAGCTTAAATCCACGGTACTTTCTGAGCTTCATGCTACACCCACAGCAGGGCACTCGGGGTTCACCAAAACATATGACAGAGTCAAACGTTATTTTTTCTGGGATGGTATGAAACAGGACATATGTAATTTTGTCGTTGAATGTGAGGTGTGTCAATGCAACAAGGGAGAAACAGTAAAATCTCTGGGCACACTACAACCGCTTCCGATTCCACTTGTTATTTGTAAGGATATCTATATGGAATTTATTACCGACTTACCCAAATCAGGGAATAAATCAGTCATAATGGTGGCTGTGGATCGCCTTTCCAAGTATTCTCATTTTTGCGCTCTTCAACACCCATTTATTGCATCCACGGTGGCTCAACTTTTCATGGACTAGGTCTTCAAGCTTCATGGCATGCCACACTCTATTGTTTTTTATCATGACCCAACTTTCACAAGCAATTTTTGGCAAGAACTGTTTAAGCTACATGGCACCCAATTGCATCTCAGCACAACTTATCATCCCCAGACTGATGGTCAAATGGAAGTTGTCAACAAGTGTTTGGAAACATATCTGAGGTGTTTTTCCTCTGAAAAACAACATCAATGGGCTCAGTGGCTACCCCTAGCCGAATGGTGGTACAACACTTCCTACCATACAGCTACTCGCATGACTCGTTTTGAAGAGGTATATGGACAGAAGCCACCTTCAGTTCTCTCATACTTACCGGGTACCTCGAAGGTCTAGGCGGTTGACCAAACACTTACAGTTCGAGAGGATATTCTTCATACCCTTAAAGAGAACTTGGTCATGGCACAGAATCGCATGAAGCAACAAGCAAATCAAGGTCGCTCTGAATGTCAATTTTCAGAAGGGGATTAGGTGTTTCTGCGACTGCAACCATACAAGCAAACTTCCCTCAAGGCCGAGCATTGTCAGAAGCTAGCACCCAAATTTTATGGTCCTTATACAATTCTCAAGCGTGTGGGACAAGTCACATATCAGTTAGCTCTGCCCAGTTAGTCGAAGCTACATCCAGTTTTTCATGTTTCATGCTTAAAGAAGGTGATTGGAACTACGTGCCAAATTCAAACCAACCTTCCTGAGTTAGCTAAAGAAGGATCCATTTGGCTACAGCTAGAAGCAGTTTTGGACCAGCGTGAGCATCGCCTGTGTCAGAGAACCATCAAGGAAGTGTTAGTCTAGTGGAAAGATACAACTCCAGCAGATGCCACTTGGGAACCAACTACCATTCTGCAGCAGTTTCCGCATCTCAAGCATTGAGGACAAGGTTGTTTTTAAGGGGGCTGACATGTTAGGGTTCTAGCCCGCACATAGGTAGATCAATATATATGGTTGTAATAAAGGTCAATATTAATAAGGCCTTTCAATAAAATAGAATAAGGTGGATGTAAGAAGATCGAATAGAAGCTTCCGCTTCTAGAAGGATATTCCTCTAGATGCTTCTCTTGATAGACATATTTAGTATAAATAAGGGTTGAGGGTATGAAAACCCTAGATTGGAGATTATTGTAACAGAGCGCTACTCAATTGGAGGTTTCCCCCTCGAAGAGGCCTGTGAACATTGCTTTCTGAATCAAAGTGTTATTTTTGTTGTTGTTCTTATATCATTTCTGTATTATTGTGGAGATTATGCTGGATATATTACTATTATTCTGTCATTCTAGCATTTTATTTATGTTCTGCATATTTATTATATCTGGTATCTTGCATTAAGTCACCTATGAAAAGTCTAGACGTAGATTTAGGTAGATTGAATATGTGGGCGGGGGGCATGTATGTTGGGTTAACCTTGACTCGGTGAAAGAGTTAATGAGTAAAATATGTTTTTAGGTCAAAGAAGGTGGTTTTTTGGGTCCATGTGTTTTGGGTATCCCATGGTATTGTGTCCATGTATTTGCATGTAATGAAGCCTATAAAAGGCTTGGTGAACTCCATTGTAAATGGGCCTGGAGGTAAGTGGTGAAGGCTTATAACTTGGTCAGATTTGGTTAAGGTTGTTCGAATGCAAAGTTCGAGGTGGAGCAGTGTGTCCAGTTTAGAAAGATGGGTCTATAGAAAGGTTGATGTGTTGGTAGGTCAATCAAGTGTTTTAGAATATATGATGAAGGTAAGTTCATATCCATGGAACTTAGAAAGTATTGCAAAGAAGTTTGGATCGAATAGGCATGTTCAATAATTCCAAGTTGTAGCAATAGTTGTGGACATAAGCGGTTGTGCTATCTGGTAACTCGGTCACCATCGGTTGCAAAATACATGAAGATTCAGGAAGAGGTATGAACATGTCATCTGGTAATTACTCAAATGCAAAATTATCCAGTTGTGATGCTTATGGTTTTTTACCAGCTTTCTAAGTAGGACCCAGATCAAACATATATATATTTGATATGGTGATGATGTTAAGGGGTGCAGACTCTGAGATCCTACTACTCACAGAATCATCATGGACAAAGATGCATTGTTTGATGAATCTCCTTTTATAAAATCAAACATAGTAAAATATGAAAGGTTCAAAGCATGGTTGGTAGCAAAAAGGTATTTGGAAGGTATTGATTTCCATGAAAGTTTCTCACCAGTTGTTAAAAGCTTGTTTCTATTCATGTTGTGTTAGTAATGGTTGTGATAGTACATCTAGATGTTAAAAAAAAATTATATGGAGTTTTTTGGATAAGGGGATGTATATGGAACAACCAGAACGATTAGTTCAGAATCGCAACAGAAGATTTGTTTGCAAACTCAAAAATAATTGTATGGCCTGAAGCATACTAGGCAAATGGTACAAGATGTTTGATTCCTTCATGGTGAGCCAAATTTTATAGGAAGTGAGTATAACCATTGTGTTTATGGTATATTCATTATCTTGGTGTTATATGTTATGATTGTTGCAAGCACAAGCATGGTTGAGGTCAACAGGTTGGCTCAATTGGTTAGGATGTTTGTTATGAAGGATCTAGGAGCAACAAAATAAATCTTGGGCATGGAAATACACAGAGACAAGAAATATGGTAAGCTTGTTTATCACAACAGAAGTATGTGGTGAAGATACTTAGGAAATTCGGTATGAATAATGTGAAACCGATAAAATCCCTTTGTCTTTCCATTGCAAGTTCTCTTTAGGTTTATGTCCTAATTGACGAAGAAGAAAAGGGTTATATGTCTCGAGTATTATATGCTAGTAGGAATTTTGATCATTGCGATGGAGAAATGGTCAAAATTTCACATGTAGTTGGTGTTGTCAGTAGACACATGGAAAAACTAAGTCAAGAGAATGGAAATGGGTGCTTCAAACACAGAAGAAAAAGTATCACCTACATTGGTTGCAGTGATTTCGTATGTGGTTATGATTTATGATATTTGGACAAGTACATCAGTTTATTAGACATGTTACTGATGGAGACAGAATGGCCCATACTGGAGTGAATCGTGCAAGCATGTTCACGTAACGATATTGTTAGAGAAGTTGTGAAGTTGTGATGGTGTTTGGATCCTCTTGGATTGCAAGAAAGGTGATGAATTAATTAAGGGCATGATATATCAGGTAAGTTGTTGTTAAGGTGGAGATTGTTGGAAACATGCCAACAAATTTCTTCATGCGGTCACATGCACATGCATGCAGTTATGTTAATGTGAATGCATGAAATCTATTTATGAATTGTTCGTGTAATTACGTGATCTATTCATGATAAGTTTGTGTAACTGAGTGATAGATGTTATATATGCAATCACACCCATAGAGGTGTGAGTACAATGAGGTGAAGAGTGTGAGAGAAAGTTGTGTAGAGAGCAGAGTGTGGGGGAGGAGAGAATGATTGTATGCTTGAGATTGGCTATTGTAATTCTCCCTTGAATAATAAGAATACCAACTATCATTTACCGTGTTTTTTTCCCTCATTGGGTTTCCACATAAATCACAGTGTCAATTGTGTGTTTTTTGTTATTGGTTTAATGTTTGTTTGATCTTGCTTGTTTATTCTCTGGTATTACACTATGTTTCTCTTCTTTTTCCTAACAGATTGTACACTGGATAATGAAACTTATGCTGGAATGGAAGGCGTGTTTATGACTGCACTATGGAAAGTTTCCAAAATGAAAATATCAAAGAGTTAGATAGTGTTTGGGTTGTATGTTTTGTGTTGGTCGATGAAATGAGCCTTGAAGGTGTATTGATGATAGTCAATATGAAGAAACATTTTTTCTTGTGCTCTATGTTAATTTATGGCTTGGATCTCAACTACCAAGAATTAGAAGAGTTTGGTCGTGGATTACTACTACAAATATGAATAAATGTTGTCCTAATTTTCATGGGAGGAGGATGTGTGATCCTAATGTGCAATATTATTTTTGTTGATTACACCAGTCTTGTTTCAAAGTTTATATTTTGTGAGCTAGAAAAGACTTGAAGGAATTAGCATTGGAAAAATATGGATGTCATCCTTTTTTGCATCTCCTTTGACCAAATGTACTTTGCTACTTTCCTGCAGACGTTCTATAGACTCTAATATCAACAATTAGTTCTCTTACTACCTTTACCCAGGAGGGGTTTTCCTAGTCTGCAGATGATGAACATTCTAAAAGTTAAAAATCATCTTTAGAGACAGATATCCTAAAGCCCAAGAAATGGCAAACAACAATAAAGGTTGTTGTTCAGGAGGTTCGAATGCTAAAAGATTTTGGGGTCACAAAAGGAGAAATTGATGGATAGATGGATTCTCTTATAAAGGATAATGAGCACTAGGCAACAATGATTGACAATGTTCCATCTATTGAAAATTTGGACTTTATCATGGAGAGTGATGCATTTGGCCATACTTTCATGGATCAACAACAAGGTCATGAAAGTGTAGTTGTTGTTGTAGAAACAACAATTCTTCAAGATGTTAATGCTACTGGGGAAAAACTTTTGGAGTATATTTTTTATTTTGAAAAACCTACTGCACTTTAGTTGCAACAATTGTTGCTTGTGTTGAAAATTGTGCACATAGATGGTGCTGGAAATTTTGGATTTAATATACTTCCCAGGGGAAATAACTTTTGCAATACATGAAGGACCGAACGTATCGATTGAGCCAGAATGAAAGCTTGAAGGTTTTGTTGCAAAGGTAGCACATCACAAACTGGCAGGTCCTTTTGACTATGGAGGAGGCCATGTCTACCCACTCGTGATTATTGTACATCCATCAGAACCCAATCAGTTTGTTGTTGGGTTGATTTATGGAGGTATTCAAGTGATTTAATCTCCATAGTCATAGTGCAAATAAGATATAAGACCTCTGGATAATGGAATTGTTAATTCAAATCCAGTTGCAAGCAATGAAGGGGAGTGAATCTATTTCATAGCTCATCATCATAATTTTGAATGAAAAGATAACAGCAAAGGATCTTTGGATACCATATATAGGCCAGATAAGTAAAGAAAATGTGAAACAAGGTTTTTGTTGCGTAAGTATGCTACTCAAGTGTTGAAGCATTTAGTTGTGACTATGTTATGCAAGTGTTGAAGCATTTAGTTGTGACTATGTTATGCAAGTGTTGAAGCATTCAATTGTGCGAGGAATTGTATTTGTAAGTTGCGAAAGTATGACAAGGGACCAAATCAACAACTAGAACAACATCTGAATCAGCCTCAAATCATCTCCATCTATACCACATGACTCACAACAACTTCAGATCTAGATGGCATGAAGATAGAGTGTTAGTTGTTCGATTTGTTAAAGTTTTTATGGTGTATTTAATGTGGTCAAACAGAGATCTAGTTTTTACGAAAACAATTCCAAACTTGTTCCTATATTTATATAAATAAACAGTATCTTTGTGGGAATAATAGAGTTGGAATTCCTGGGTTAAGGAGGAAAATTTTCTATATAATTGGTAATTTTTCATATGTAAAGGGTTCGATTGAGAGACCAGAGAGGGTTTTTTGCAAGAAGAAATCTGTGTGCATGACTATAAGCCTAGGGGCATGTTATTGTTAATGCATTTCTGCCATTGGGGATTCATGAGAGTTGTCATATCGGTATGTTTACTTTGGCTTCATTTCTCCTTCATCTCACTTGAATAAATGAATTAAATTGTTGACTATGAAGATCATGAAGATCATGGTTGCCCGTGATTAGGATATTCATGAGCTGCAAAGGATTTGTAATGATTTCCAATTAATTATTATTTTTTTCAAGTATTCTTCAGCCCATTCAACAGAGATGATCTTTTTTTGTGAACATTATACTTTATGTTTTTCTCTCCATTCTTCTACCCACCATTGCATAAGCATTTTTCTGGTAGGCAACTTGATTGCCTTTGATCTGCAAGATGTTATGACTCCATGCCCAATGGAATGCTTCTGCAGACAATTTGTTTACCTCTCTCTCTTGCTCTTTCTTGCTAATCCACTCAAGCATAAACTTATTTTAATCATTCAATCCTAAATTCTGATGGGTATTAGGATTACATATATAGCAGTCTAGGTGTGACCTCTAATGCTAACACATTGAGTTGTGCAATAATACCCTAGCGACATTTCTTCAATAAATTATCCATATGATGAGAGGTGATTATTTCAAGGGAATCAGATGTAAACCCCTTGTGTGTATGTTTCTTCCCTTCATGAGTGAAGCTCATGTATAAATCCTTGAAATCCACGGTGATAGGTCCCAAAGTGCATAACCATTATGCCCTAAGAACTATATCACATCTGACCATTTTAATAGAATACATGTGAGTTTTGAGATTATACTCACTAATTTGTAGTTTGACATTTTCACATCACCCCCGGCATTTCATCATACCACCGTTGGCTATCATAATTTCAAAATTAGATATGGGACATACATAACAAGGGGTTTCTTGTGCCACTCTCCTATGAATAAAATTGTGGGCATCACCACTATCAATCAACACAATCACTTTGCAATGCTTGATGTAGCCAACCAATTTCAAGGTTTGGGGCATTGATAAACTTGATAGGGAATGGGTATAAATTTGAGGTTCCTCACAAGGAGCTTGCAAGGGGGATTCATCATCCATGAGAGGGGTGTTGTCTTCCAAGTTTGGTTTAGGATTATCTTCAATAGGAATGTCCTCTAAATAGTCTTGTGGAGATACATCCATTTGAAATAATTTATGTCCCTTACATTTGTGCCCTTTGAAATATCACTCATTACAATTATAGAAAAGGTTGAGGTGTTGGAATTCTTCCATCTCTTCGAGAGACAACTTTTGGATTATCAATGGTCGAGAGGTGAAGGAGTTAGCGGTAGTGGCCATAGGAAGGCCATTGTGAGTAGGGAATGAGGGTATTTTGGTTTGGGAATTGATTACCCTCTCAACTTATTTATCTCTATTGCAAGATTCCAACCACGTGTTTGGGTGTTGCATCATGTAAGGTAGCTAGAGAGGTAGTGGGGGGGGCCAGAGGGCCCATAGTGATAATAGTGGAGGTCATTCAATGTAAGGTGGACTAGGTCCACTATATTATTAAATAAGGCCCACTATGGTAGTTAGATATAATAAATGTAAGAAGACTTCTTAGAAGGTTATACTTCTAGAAGATTCCTCCTCTAGAATGTTCTTAGGTGATGGTAGCACTATATAAAGGGGTTCAAGCAATGTAATGAGATATGAAGAGAAATATTGTATTTGGAGCAATAGCTCAATAGGAGGATGCCCCCTCGAAGAGGCAAGTGAACAGGAGAGGATCCCTTCCATAATAGGATCCATTGTATGGTGTTGCCCTACCTCAAGGGTTTTCTCTATTTCTTGTGTTCATGTTATGGTGAATGGTTTATGGTTTATTCTTGGTATTATTGAAGTATATTTTCAGATCTGATATAGGTACTTAATAATTGGTATCAGAGCACTTTCCTTGGCCGGAGTTGTGGGCAACTATTTTTTATTTTTGCAGATTTGTTTTCGGAGAAGAAAAAAGAGGACCGCGACATTCCAGACATTTTCAGTATATTTCTGTGAAAAATTTGCAGAAAAGGGTTGTATATCTGAGTTCCTCTCAAAAAAATTCCCAAGTTAAAAAAAAAAATCGTCTGAAACGGAGTTCGGAAGGTCAAGATATTGAGGTTTTAAAATCTACAATTTTTCAGGGTTTTTTCTGCGGACGGTGGCACAATTTATTTTTATTTATGTAAAATTTGGAGGCTTAATTTTCCCAAATAAATTATAGATCTGAGTTCTTCTCACAATTTCACCCAATTTCAAAAAAAAAATCAACTGAAACGGAGTCCGGGAAGTGAAGTTATGAGCATTTTAAGTTCAGCAGTTTTTTAGGGTTTTTCCAGAAAAAGCCGCGATTTTCTGTCGAAACTTCTTGGGTTTATTTTTTGAGTTTTTCTGTGATGGCTGCAGGACCAAAGAGTTCATAGGGTGCTCAGATGGCTATTTCTTCTCAAACCTTGAAAGAAATTTTTGAATCATTCAAAGCCCAATTGGATGACAAATTAGATGCATTTGCACATGGCCTCACAAACAACCTCACACATAGCCTCACAGCCAGCCTCACATATGGCATCAATGATAGTTTTCATAGTATTCAAGATTCATTGAATGACATGCAGGAGAGATTTCTTATGCAGGGCCTCATGAATGAATATAATCAAGAAAGATATGCTTGGTATGATTTTGAGGACGATTGTGATGATTGGTATATGGATAGTTGTCATTTCTGGGATGACAACCACTTCCATATTTTATTTGATGACTCTACTCCACCTTCTGTAGAGAACATCAATGTCCCAGATCAGAAGCTAGTTACCAACATTCAGTCTGCATATTCTACAGTGGTAGTATTCCTTCCAAATTCTGCTACGACCTTTTTCCACTATGTGGATGGATCTTCTTATTTGGATCCACATGATAGGTGTCAGTCTTTGGAGCATCATTTGGAGTTGGTTATTGGGTTCCAAAATCTTCTACGGGGAGTTCACATGAGCACTTGGACATGGGACCCAGGCTTACAATGGTGGTTGGACTACTTCAGCATGGTAGATTTCCTTTCTACATGGGACTTTGGTTCTTCAATCTTCTTCAGCATTACGGTCCACAATTATCCATGGGACCCTGGTATATGGGTGTACATCAAGCGTTGAGGACAACGCTTTCATAAGGGGGATGGAATGTA
>JASDQU010014488.1:141378-166374 GCA_032191745.1 Picea mariana
TGTAAGGTAGCTAGAGAGGTAGTGGGGGGGCCCAGAGGGCCCATAGTGATAATAGTGGAGGTCATTCAATGTAAGGTGGACTAGGTCCACTATATTATTAAATAAGGCCCACTATGGTAGTTAGATATAATAAATGTAAGAGGACTTCTTAGAAGGTTATACTTCTAGAAGATTCATCCTCTAGAATGTTCTTAGGTGATGGTAGCACTATATAAAGGGGTTCAAGCAATGTAATGAGACATGAAGAGAAATATTGTATTTGGAGCAGTAGCTCAATAGGAGGATGCCCCCTCGAAGAGGCAAGTGAACAGGAGAGAATCTCTTCCATAATAGGATCCATTGTATGGTGTTGCCCTACCTCAAGGGTTTGATAGTAATAAAGAAGATTTTGCATATTGTTATTGTGTATCTGTTGTGGTGCTTTTGTGTTCAGTCTTTGGATCTTAATAAACTGTCAGTACCAGGACAAGTCTACTGGATTAGAGTCTCTCAAATTATTCATACCTTTCATCATGGGGGTTTTCCATGGATTTGCAATCCGTCATCCCAGAATTATGAAGAACCATTTTGATACACTTCCTCTACCATATTAAGTTTCACCATGATTTTGTTGTACATGAGAGGCTCTACACCAAGTTGCTTGAATCCATACAAGGTCTTCTTCCATCTATATACATGGGTCTCTTTTTGGTATACCTCAAAACCTTGAGGTTTCTCTACTTATGTTTCTTCCTCAATTTCTTTATTGAGAAGAACAATATTTTACATCTAACTGATGTAAACTCCAACCCATGGATATTGCAAGAGATATAATGGCTCAAATAGAGGTATATGTGGTTTACTGGAACAAGTTGTCATCAAAGTCTTCTCCCTCCTTCTGGGAGAATCCTCTAGCCCTGAATCTCGCCTTGTATCTATCAATGCTTCCATTCATAAGTATTTTTCACAGTTTTTCACATACATTCCTTCTTCTTGACTGCTTCTAGTGGGTTCTAATCATGTTGGTAGTCTTATTATTTTCAGTATAATAACTGGTTCAATTTTGGTTGTTCTAGATTTTCTTTCTTTCTTGAAATCTTCATGTTCTTTCTCATGTTCCCCTTCAACATTGGAGTCCATGGAATCTTCTATATTCCTTCCTTCCTAAAGATTCCAACTTCTTCCTTTCGTTATAGGAACATAAATATAGATGGACAACCAAGGATATTCAAGGATTCTTTTCGAAGAAGACTTTTTCTAGAGTTAGGATGAATACGTGTTGCTTATCATGACTGTTATTTCCATGAAGAACATAGAAAAGTACTTCATAGTCTTCATAGGTTTTTTAATGGAGAAAATCATTGAGGATTATCTCCCTCCTAATCCCAGCTTCATGCCTGAATATGCATGCTCTTCTTTTGGAATTCTGTAATCAGCTCCCTCCATCTAAGAGAGTCCATGATTTTGTTTGCATCCTTCTTACTTTCTACAAAGTGTCACAAGTCTATTCTAGTTTCCTCTTGATTACTGAATTCTTTCTGGTCTGACAATTGTTACTTATATACTATCATGATAGCTTCACAAGGATTGTCACCAAGGTTGTCAACATACTTCATCCTTTTCAGATATATTACTAGTAGTCATTGTAGTGGAAATCCTTATCTTGCTATTCTCCCATATGTATTGTTTCATTGAGTATGTTACATAAGAATATTGTTACATTGACTAGTAGAAAAAGTCTTCTTCGTCTTGCTTGACTTTCTTTGAGGGTTCATTTTATTTGGAAATTGTTTCTTGATGTGTTTCCTTCCTTTTCTTTAACTCAGGACATTGGTTCATGTAGTGACCATATTTTTGACAGTTGAAGCATTGCATTTTTGACATATCTTTTTCTTGATTTGGTTTCTTCCTTGAGCCAAACTTATTCTTATTCCTAAATTTCTTGAACTTTGTTGTGTAGGCTTGATCTTCATATTTCTTTTGGGATTTCTCTTTTGCACTAATCCTTGATTCTTCTTGTGCGCAAAAAGTCCAAAGTTTTTCAAATGTGGGATACTCTGTTCTTATGTTCATGCTTGCAACAAATGCATCCCATGTCTTGGGAAGGCCATTAAGTACTATATTTACTAGTTCCTTTTCTGAAATGATTTCCTCAATAGCTTGCAGTTGATCTCTTAACTAAAACATTCTTACAAAGTATGATGATATGTTGTCATAATTATTCATTTTCATGTCACGGAGCTCATTCTTTAGACTCGTCGCTTGTCCAATATTTCTGATTGAGAAGAGTTTAGTTAGGGAACCATACATTTTATTGGATGAGTCAAGATGCGAAATGTAGGGTATCAAATGGTTCTTTACAGAGTCCACTATAATACTCATAGCATTGATGTCATTTTCCTTGAACTTCTCCATAAGTGCAATGTTCTGAGGTTCCTTCTCTTTTCTTGCTTCAAACTCTGGTTCCATGATCTTGCCTTTCACGATATCCAACACTTTATTCTTGGCAAGAATGAGGCCAATCCTTGTCTTCCAAGCTCTAAAGCTAGAAGACCCTTCTAACTTGTTTTCTGACTTCATAAAGTAAGTCATGACGTATTTGACTTGGTCAACCTTCAACTTTGACCAAAAATTCAAACTTGACGTCTTGTCTTGCTAAGAGTACCAGGAGGTGCACTAGCCTGGGGCGCACAAGGTTATCCAAGAATTAGGTCAAGCACTTCACTTAAGGTGCCTCAACATAAGGGTTAGGATTTTTTTGCTGCAACAAAAACTCTGAATGCAACTAAGCAAATCCTCCCAATATATCTTCCAATGGTTAGACTGTCCGAAGATAGTGTGGGCCCGTAACCTGTTAGGATTAAAAGAGATGTGCTCATTTCACTGTAGAAAATATCTCAATATTTTCACCCAACCATAGGCACAAAGGACACCCTATAGCACCTTAACCTCGATAGATAGAATAACTCTAAAAGCAAACTCTAGAACCAATAGCCAACCAAAGTAGCGTATCTTTCTCCAAATCTAGCATGCCAAGCAGAAGGTACAAACCATAACCAAAGACCAAGTCACTACTGTAGCAGCTGCAATGGATTATTTTCGACACAAAATGAGAGCAGAGATATAATAAAGAAATGCACAGAGATATCGCAAATATCCAATAATATAATCGAAATGTATCAGATATGCAACCATAAACACATATATATAGTAATACACGATTTCTATTAATGAAAGATATGTACAGACTGTAAAAATACAAAGTGAAAGACTCGCTAGAATGGTGGCATCTTATCTATGAGAAGAGATGTGACGGCTACTCACATTCGCAAGAAGATGATTAAAATGAAGCTCTGAAGGCATTTTTACCATAAACAGGAATGCCAAAAACCCTAGACATCCAAAAACCTAACCCTAGGAGATGAAGCGCCAAAACACCAAAAGTCATGTGGGCCCCGTTTGGGTAAGTTAGTACATCAACTTCCCGGGGTCGTAACTTTTGCATACGATCTTTGTTTTAGGTGTATGATAGCCCGTTGGAAAGGTATCCTCAAGGAGATTCATTTTGGGGGATAAATAATACCTTCAACTATGATTGATAATCTCGATCCCGAAAAACCTTCATTTAGGCCCTCAAAATGGCCCCAGAAGTTAAAACTGCTAAAAATAGTAAATTGTCCAAATTGCCAGAAAATTGTTTTGAGCCAGTTGGAAAAGGTGGTTGGTCATTGATATCCATCTGGATCAATCCTCCCTCCTTAGGAAGAAATGGTATCCATTGTGTTGAGTGCCTGGGGGAGAGGAAAAAGTGTTTGTTGAATCTGAATCTTGGTGAGTTGCTCGCCTTGCTAGAGACGTCGCATTGCTTGGTTTGTGGAAGGCTATCACAAGCATGTGGTTGGAAGGGTTGGACCTTTTTAACCATTTTGGATACATGAGATGCCTGTGTGCAGAAGCAATCTTTGCACTTTGCTACAACCTTGTTGGCCTATTTCTATTGGATAAAAGGTGCTTGGGGCGAGGCTGTAGTGGTTGCATTGTCCTTTTGTTCCCCTTTTGAATAGATTGTGAAGAAGATGAATATTGCAGTATGAGATACTACCTTGTGGAACTGTTTAGGTGGAACAATGGTTGGAACTACCTCTGGTATTCTATAGAGATGAACCCCCAAAGTAACAATGACACTACGGGGTCAAGACTCATAAACAACATGGTGTCTCCACAAGTATGGTTGGCCCAAGAGGACATCACAGACATCCAATGGGGCAACATCACATAATAACTCATCCTTGAAAGGTTGTATGCCATATGATAATTGACATTGTTGGTTGACACAAAGATCTTGTCCTTGGCGAAGCCACCCGATGTTGTATGGTTGCGGGTGTGGTGTTGTCGAAAATCCCAAATGTTTGACGACCTCTACTGAGATGAGGTTCTTCTGGCTTCCGAAATCAACAATAAAATGCAGTGGGGTCCCCTTCACCCACATATTTTAATGAAAAGGGTGCTCCCCCTCTTCAGGATCTGTTGGTTCTTTTGGTTGAATTGTTGCGGTCGCAAAAATAGTAGTGGGGTCTACGTCAATGATTTGTCTTTTACCAATATATTCCGAATCAGATTCTGAATCAGGGTTCGGCTCCTTATCTTTGATCTCAGCCACCAATGACTATTTTGAGAGACATTCATCGGCGTTGTGCTAGGGGCTTTTGTGGAAATCACACCACTTTCCGGTGTCCTTCTTTGTCTTCCTGTGACCCTTCTTTTCCTGTGGCTTGGACTGGTTTTCAGGAGAATTCTTGTTAGGGCCATCTTTGTCATACTTTGGTTGTTATAGATTTGCAGACCCAAAATCCCATTTGTTTTGGTGCTTAAATTTATGCTCAATTTTAAAAACATATCGATAAGCAGCTCCGAGTGATGAGATGTCCAGAAAATCCATTTCAGTTTGGATGTATCTATGTAGAGACCCACGGTATTTTAGAACCAAATGTCATTCAGAGTCTTTGATACCCAACTTGGTGCGCAAGATATGGAAGGTATTGGTGAACTCTGGAACTAATTAGCCCCTCTCTTGTCACAGTGTGGTCCATCTCATGTACTGGTCCTCATAGTTTCCAACAAGGTAATACTATTCCTTTACCGCATCCACAAAAAAATCCCAAGTGGGCTCAGTCCCATATATTCCAAACTCCTCTGTGAAAATTTTCTCCCAGTAAGTTTCCCACCGATGTTTGACATGAGGGAGATCTTTAAGGAGTGCGAAGGTGATATTTTCTCTGTCGAAAAAATTGTGAACAGAGAAATAACTTCTAGCAGATTTAACCATTTGTCTAGGGCTTCTACATCTATCTGTCCTTAAAATACAAGAATATCAAAATTAAATTGTACCTTGAAAGGTGAGGTTCTTCCAAAGTGTTCGCTTGATGAATATGTGCCTGTTTCTATCGGCAGGCATTGAAGGATGTGGGAAAAGTTCTCTATCATTTCATCCCTCTGTCGCGTGAGAGCTTGCTCAAGCAACATACTGATAGGATCATCTGCTCCATCATTTTTTTTTCTTCTTCCATTGAGGGTTTCTTGGGTGTGCGAGAGCAATTGTACTCAAGAGATACAAGATCGAGACCCAACTTGCTATACTTGGACCTCGTCGGGGACATGCACTGAAAAACAATCAAGAGCAACCTGCTCTGATACCAAAGATCCAAATTATTTTCGGCATGAAATGAGAGAAGAGATATAATAAAGAAATGCATATAGATATCGCAAATATCCAATAATATAACATAAATGTATCAAAGATGCAACCATAAACACAGATATACAGTAATACATGATTTCTATTAATGAAATAAATGTACAGAGACTGTAAAAATACAGAGTGAAAGACTCGCTAGAATCGTGGCAGCTTATCTCTGAGAAGAGATGTGAAGGCTACTCGCATTCACAAGAAGGTACTTACAATGAGGTTCTAAAGGAATTTTTTACCATAAACAGGAATGTCAAAAACCCTAGACATCGAAAAACCTAACCCTGGGAGATGAAGCACCAAAAGTCATGTGGGCCCCGTTTGGGTAAGTTAGTACATCAACTTCCTGGGGTCGTAACTTTTGCATACGATCTTCGTTTTAGGCGTATTATAGACCATTGGAAAGGTATCATCTAGGAGATTCATTTTGGGGGCTCATTCATGACATCAACTATATTTTAGGAGCTCTATCCCAAAACAACTTCATTTAGACTCTCAAAATGGCCACAAAAGTTAACCCTGCTAAAAATAGTAAATTGCCCAAATTGCCAGAAAATTGTTTTGAGCGAGCCAGTTGGAAAAGGTGGGTAGTCAACAATATCTACCTGGATCAATCCTCCCTCCTTAGGGAGAAATGGTCTCCATTGCGTTGAGTGCCCAGGAGAGAGGAAAAAACGTTTGTTGAATCTGAATCTTGGTGAGTTGCTTGCCTTGTTGGAGACGTTGCGATGCTTGGTTTGTGGAAGGATATCACAAGCATGTGGCTGGAAGGGTTGGACCTTTTTAATCAGTCTGGCTACATGAGATGCCTATGTGCAAAAGGAATATTTATGCTTTGCTACAACCTTTTCAACCTACTTTTGTTGGATAAAAGGTGCTTGGGGCGAGGCTGTAGTGGTTGCATTGTCCTTCTGTTCCCCTTATCAATAGACTGTGAAGAAGATGAATTTTGCAGTATGAGATACTACCTTGTGACACTTTTAGGTGGAACAATAGTTGGAACTACCTCTATTATTTTGTAGAGATGACCCCCCAAAGTAACAATGACACTATGGGGTCGAGACTCATAAACAACATGGCATCTCCACATGTATGGTTGGCCCAAGAGGACATCATAGAAATCCAATGGGGAAACATCACATAATACATCATCCTTGAAGGGTTGGATGTCATATGATAATCGACACTGTTGGCTGACACAAAGATCTCTTCCTTGGAGAAGCCACCCGATGTTGTATGGCTGCGGGTGTGGTGTTGTCGACAATCCCAAATGTTTGACGACCTCTGTTGAGATGAGGTTATTCTGGCTTCCGCTATCAACAATAAAATGCAGCAGGGTCCCCTTCACCCACATCTGTGAATGGAAAAGGCGCTCCCCCTCTTTAGGATCTTTTGGTTCTTGTAGTTGAATTGTTGCAGTCGTGAAAATAGCAGTGGGGTATGCATCAATGATTTGTCGTTTACCAGTATTTTCATAATCAGATTCTGGACGAAGTTTTGGCTCCTTATCTTTGATCTCGGCCACCAATGACTGTTTTGAGTGACATTCATTCATTTTGTGCCAGGGGCTTTTGTGGAAATTGCACCATTTTCTGGTGTCCTTATTTGTCTTCCCGTGACCCTTCTTTTCCTGTGGCTTGGACTGGTTTTTGGGAGACTGTTTGTTAGGGCCATCTTTGTCATACTTTGGTTGTTGCGGATTTGCAAACCTGAACTCCCATTTGTTCTTGTGCTTAAATTTCTGCTCAATTTTAACAACATATTGATAAGCAGCACCGAGTGATGAGATGTCTAGAAAATACATTTTAGTTTGGATGTATCAGTGTAGAGCCCCACAGTAATTCAAAACCAAATTTCATTCGGAGTCTTTGATACCCAGCTTGGTGCACAAGGCATGGAAGGTATTGGTAAACTCCGGAACTACTTGGCCCCTCTCATTCCACAGTGTGGTCCATCTCATGTACTGGTCCTCATAGTTTCCAACAAGGTTATACTGTTCCTTTACCGCATCCACAAAAAAATCCCAAGTGGGCTCGACCCCATATATGCCAGACTCCTTTGTGGAAATTTTCTCCCAGTAAGTTTCCCACCAATGTTTGACATGAGGGAGATATTTAAGGAGTGCGAAGTTGATATTTTCTCTGTCGGAAAAATTGTGAACAGAGAAGTAACCTTCTAGCAGATTTAACCATTTGTTTAGGGCTTCTGCATCTATCTGTCCTTCAAATATAAGAATATCAAAATTAACTTGTACCTTTAAAGACGAGGTGCTTCCAAAGTGGTCGCTTGATGAATATGTGCTTGTTACTATCGATAGGTGTTGAAGGATGTGGGAAAAAATCTCCATCATTCTGTCCCTCTGCCGTGTGAGATCTTACTCAAGCAACATATTGATAGGATCGTCTGCTCCATCGTTTTTATTTTCTTCTACCATTGAGGGTTTCTTGGGTGTGGGAGAGATATTTTACTCAAAAGAGACAATATTGAGACCCAACTTGCTATATTCGGACCTCATCAGGGACATGCACTAAAAAACGATCAAGAACATCCTGCTCTGATACCACTGATTTGGATTATTTTCGACACGAAATGAGAGAGGAGATATAATAAAGAAATGCACAGAGATATCACAAATATCCAATAATATAACAAAAATGTATCAGAGATGCAACCATAAACACATATATACAGTAATACACGATTTCTATTCATGAAAGAAATGTACAGAGACTGTAAAAATATAGAGTGAAAGACTCGGTACAATGGTGACAGCTTATCTCTGAGAAGAGATGTGACGGCTATTCACATTCACAAGAAGATGATAAAAATGAGTCTCTGAAGGCATTTTTTACCATAAACAGGAATGCCAAAAACCCTATACATCCAAAAACCTAACCCTAGCAGATGAAGCGCCAAAACTCATGTGGGCCCTGTTTGGGTAAGTTAGTACATCAACTTTTTGGGGTCGTAACTTCTGCATGCGATCTCTGTTTTAAGCGTATGATAGCCCGTTGGAAAGGTATCTTCTAGGAGATTAATTTTGGAGGCTCAATAATGACTACAAATATATTTAAGAATCTCAATCTTGAAAAACCTTCATTTAGGCCCTCAAAATGGCCCCAGAAGTTAAAACTACTAAAAATAGTAAATTGTCCAAATTGCTAAAAAATTGTTTTGAGTCAGTTTGAAAAGGTGGATGGTCATCGATATCCACCTGCATCAATTCTCCCTCCTTAGGAAGCAATGGTATCCATTGTAATTAGTGCTCAGAGGAGAGGAAAAAGCGTTTGTTGAATCTAAATCTTGGTGAGTTGCTTGCCTTGCTGGAGACGTCGCGTTGCTCGGTTTGTGGAAGGCTATCACGAGCATGTGGCTGGAAGGGTTGGACATTTTTAACCAGTCTGGCTACATGAGATGCATGTGTGCAGAAGAAATATTCACACTTTTCTACAACCTTGTCGACCTGCTTCTGTTGTATAGAAGGTGTTTGGGGCGAGACTATAGTGGTTGCATTGTCCTTCTGTTCCCCTTTTGAACAGACTGTGAAGAAGTTGAATTTTTCAGTATGAGATACTACATTGCAACACTGTTTAGGTAGAACAATAGTTGGAACTACCTTTAGTATTCTGTAGATATGACCCCCCAAAGTAACAATGACACTACGGGGTCGAGACTCATAAACAACATGGCATCTCCAAATGTATGGTTGGCCCAAGAGGACATCATATACATCCAATGGGGAAACATCACATAATACCTCATCCTTGAAGGGTTGGATGTCGTATTATAATCGATACTGTTGGCTGACATGGAGATCTCGTTCTTGGCGAAACCACCTGATGTGTATGGTTGTGGGTGTGGTGTTGTCGACAATACCAATTGTTTGACGACCTCTGCTGAGATGAGTTTATTCTGGCTTCCACTATCAACAATAAAATGCAGTGGGGTCCCCTTCACCCACATATGTGAATGAAAAAGGCACTCCCCCTCTTTAGGATATGTTGGTTCTTTTGATTGAATTGTTGCGGTCATGACAATAGCAGTGGGGTCTACGTCAATGATCTGTCGTTTATCAGTATTTTCATATTCATATTCTGAATTAGTGTTTGGCTCTTTATCTTTGATCTTGACCACCAATGACTATTTTGAGTGACATCCATCGGTGTTGTGCCAGGGGATTTTGTGGAAATTGCACCACTTTCAGGTGTCCTTATTTGTCTTCCCGTGAGCCTTCTTTCCTATGGCTTGGACTGGTTTTCGGGAGACTGTTTGTTAGGGTCGTCTTTGTCATAGTTTGGTTGTTGCGTATTTGCAGACCCAAACTCCCCTTTGTTCTGGTGCTTAAATTTCTTCTCTATTTTAACAACATATCGATAAGCAACACTGAGTGATGAGATGTCTAGAAAATCCATTTCAGTTTGGATGTATCTGTGTAGAGCCCCATTGTATTTCAGAACCAAATTTCATTCGGAGTCTTTGATACCCAGCTTGGTGCGCAAGGTATGGAAGGTATTGTTGAACTCTGGAACTTCTTGGCCCCTCTCTTGCTGTAGTGTGGTCCATCTCATGTACTGGTCCTCATAGTTGCCAACAGGGTAATACTGTTCCTTTACCGCATCCACAAAAAAATCCCAAGTGGGATCGGCCCCATATATTCCAGATTCCTTTGTGGAAATTCGCTCCCAGTAAGTTTCCCACCAATGTTTGACATGAGGGAGAGATTTAAGGAGTGCAAAGGTGATCTTTTCTCTGTCAAAAAAATTGTGAACAGAGAAATAACCTTCTAGCAGATTTAACCATTTGTCTAGGGCTTCTGCATCTATCTGTCCTTCAAATACAGGAATATCAAAATTAACTTGTACCTTGAAAGGTGAGGTTCTTCCAAAGTGTTCGCTTGATGAATCTACGCCTGTTTCTATCGGTAGGCGTTGAAGGATGTGGGAAAAATTCTCCATCATTTCATCCCTCTGTCGCATGAGAGCTTGCTCAAGCAACATACTGGTAGGATTGTCTGCTCCATCGTTTTTAGTTTCTTCTACCTTGAGGGTTTCTTGGGTGTGGGAGAGCAATTGTACTCAAGAGAGAAAATCTTGAGACCCAACTTTCTATACTCGGACCTCGTCGGGAACATGCACTGAAAAACGATCAAGAGTAGCCTGCTCTGATACCACTGATCCAAATTATTTTCGGCACGGAATGAGAGTGGAGATATAATAAAGAAATGCACAGAGATATCGCAAATATCCAATAATATAACAAAAATGTATCAGATATGTAACCATAAACACATATATACAGTGATACATGATTTCTATTAATGAAAGAAATGTACAGAAACTGTAAAAATACAGAGTGAAAGACTCGCTAGAATGGTGGCAACTTATCTCTGAGAAGAGATGTGATGGCTACTCGCATTCAAAAGAATATGATTACAATGAGGCTCTGAAGGCCTTTTTTACCATAAACAGGAATGCCGAAAACCCTAGACATCGAAAAACCTAACCCTGGGAGATGAAGCGCCAAAAGTCATGTCGGCCCCGTTTGGGTAAGTTAGCACATAAACTCCCCGGGGTCGTAACGTTTGCATACGATCTCTATTTTAGGCATATGATAGCCCGTTGGAAATGTATTGTCGAGGAGATTCATTTCGAGGGATCAATAATTCCTTTGGCCATCATTAATAATATCGATCCTAAAAAACCTTCATTTAGGCCCTCAAAATGGCCCCGAAAGTTAAAACTACTAAAAATAGGGAATTGCCCAAATTGCCAGAAAATTGTTTTGAGCCAGTTGGAAAAGGTGGGTGGTCATCGATATCCACCTAGATGAATCCTCCCTCCTTAGGAAGCAATGGTCTCCATTGCGTTGAGTGCCCGGGGGAGAGGAAAACATGTTTGTTGAATCTGAATCTTGGTGAGTTGCTTGCCTTGTTGGAGATGTTGCGGTGCTCGGTTTGTGGAAGGCTATTACGAGCATGTGGTTGGATGGGTTGGATATTTTTAACCAGTATGGCTACATGAGATGCCTGTGTGTGGAAGGAATCTTTGCTCTTTTCTACAACCTTGTCGACCTACTTCTGTTGGATAGAAGGTGCTTGGGGCGAGGTTGTAGTGGTTGCATTGTCCTTCTATTCCCCTTTTGAACGGACTGTGAAGAAGTTGAATTTTGCAGTATGAGATACTACCTTGCAACACTGTTTAGGTGGAACAATAGTTGGAACTACCGCTGGTATTCTTTACAGATGACCCCCCAAAGTAACAATGACACTACGGGGTCGAGACTCATAAACAACATGGGGTCTCCACATGTATAGTTGGCCCAAGAGGACATAACAAACATCCAATGGGGAAACATAATACCTCATCCTTGAATGGTCGGATGTCGTATGATAATAGACATTATTGGCTGACACAGATATCTTGTCCTTGGTGAAGCCATCTGATGTTGTATGGATGCGGGTGTGGTGTTGTCGACAATCCCAACTGTTTGACGACCTCTGCTAAGATGAGGTTATTATGGCTTCCGCTATCAACAATAAAATGCAATGGGGTCCCCTTCTCCCACATATGTGAATGAAAAAGGTGATCCCCCTCTTCAGGATCTATTGGTTCTTCTAGTTGAATTGTTGCAGTCGCAAAAATAGCAGTGGGGTCTGCATCAATGATCTGTCTTTTTCCAATATTTTTAGAATCAGATTCTGAATCAGGGTTCGGCTCCTTATCTTTGATCTTGGCCACCAATGATTGTTTTGAGCGACATTCATCGGTGTTGTGCCAGGGGATTTTATGGAAATCGCACCATTTTTCGGTATCCTTCTTTGTCTTCCCATGACCCTTCTTTTCCTATGGCTTGGACTGGTTTTTGGGAGACTGTTTGTTAGGGCCGTCTTTGTCATACTTTGGTTGTCATGGATTTGCAGACCCGAACTCCCATTTATTCTGGTGCTTAAATTTCTTCTCGATTTGAACAACATATCGATAAGCAGCACTGAGTGATGAGATGTCCAGAAAATCCATTTCAGTTTGGATGCATCTATGTAGATCCCCACAGTATTTCAGAACCAAATGTCGTTCGGAGTCTTTGATACCCAGCTTGGTGCGCAAGGTATGGAAGGTATTGGTGAACTCCGAAACTACTTGGACCCTCTCTTGCCACAGTGTGGTCCATCTCATGTACTGGTCCTCATAGTTTCCAATAGGGTAATATTGTTCCTTTACAGCATCCAAAAAAAATCCCAAGTGGGATCAACCCCATATATTCCAAACTCCTCTATGGAAATTTGCTCCCAGTAAGTTTCCCACCAATGTTTGACATGAGGGAGAACTTTAAGGAGTGAGAAGTTGATCTTTTCTCTGTCGGAAAAATTGTGAACAGAGAAATAACCTTCTAGTAGATTTAACCATTTGTCTAGGGCTTTTGCATCTATCTTTCCTTCAAATACAGGAATATCAAAATTAACTTGTACCTTGAAAGGTGAGTTGATTCCAAAGTGGTCGCTTGATGAATATGTGCATGTTGCTATCGGAAGGCGTTGAAGGATGTGGGAAAACTTCTCCATTATTTCGTCCCTCTGTCGAGTGAGAGATTGCTCAAGCAACATATTGATAGGATCGGCTACTCCATTGTTTTTATTTTCTTCTGCCATTGAGGGTTTCTTGGGTGTGGGAGAGAAATTGTACTCAAGAGAGACAAGCTCGATACCCAACTTGCTATACTCAGACCTTGTCGAGGACATGCACTGAAAAACGATCAAGGGCAGCATGCTCTGATACCACTGATCCAGATTATTTTCGACACGAAATGAGAGCGGAGATATAATAAAGAAATGCACAGAGATATCGCAAATATCCAATAATATAACAGAAATGTATCAGAGATGAAACCATAAACACAGATATACAGTAATACATGATTTCTATTATTGAAAGAAATGTACAGAGACTGTAAAAATACAGAGGGAAAGACTCGCTAGAATGGTGGCAGCTTATCTTTGAGAAGAGATGTGACGACTACTCTCATTCACAATAAGATGATTACAATGAGACTCTGAAGGCCTTTTTTACCATAAACAGGAATTCAAAAAACCCTAGACATCGAAAAACCTAACCCTAGGAAATGAAGCACCAAAAGTCATGTGGGCCCAGTTTGGGCAAGTTAGTACATCAACTTCCCGAGGTTGTAACTTTTGTATATGATCTTTGTTTTAGGTGTATGATCATCTGTTGGAAAGGTATCATCAAGGAGATTCATTTTGAGGGCTCAAACATGCCTACAACTATCATTAATAAGATCGATACCAAAAAACCTTCATTTAGGCCCTCAAAATGGCCCCGGAAGTTAAAACTGTTAAAAATAGTAAATTGCCCAAATTGCCAAAAAAATGTTTTGGGCCAGTTGGAAAAGGTGGGTGGTCGCCAATATCCACCTAGATCAATCCTCCTTCCTTTGGAAGAAATGGTCTCCATTGAATTGAGTGCTCGAGGGAGAGGGAAAAGTGTTTGTTGAATCTAAATCTTGGTGATCTGCTTGCCTTGTTGGAGATGTCACGTTGCTCGGTTTGTGGAAGGCTATCGTGAGCATGTGGCTAGAAGGGTTGGAACTTTTTAACCAGTCTGGCTACATGAGATTCTTGTGTGTAGAAGGAATCTTTGTGATTTGCTACAACCTTGTTGACCTTCTTCTGTTGGATAGAAGGTGCTTGGGGCGAGGCTGCAGTGGTTGCATTGTCCTTCTATTCCCCTTTTGAATAAATTGTGAAGAAGATGAATTTTGTAGTATGAGATACTACCTTGCAGCATTGTTTAGGTGGAACAATAGTTGGAACTACCTCTAGTATTCTGTAGATATGACCCCCGAAAGTAACAATGACACTACGGGGTCGAGACTCATAAATAACATGTGGTCTCCACATGTATGGTTGGCCCAAGAGGATATCACAGACATCCAATGGGGAAACATCACATAATACCTCATCCTTGAAGGGTTGGATACCATATGATAATTGACACTATTGGCTGACACAAAGATATCATCCTTGGTGAAGCCACCCGATGTTTTATGGATGCAGGTGTGGTGTTGTCGACAATCCCAATTGTTTGACGACCTCTGCTGAGATGAGGTTCTTCCGGCTTCCACTATAAACAATAAAATGTAGTGGGGTCCCCTTCACCCACATCTGTGAATGAAAAAGGTGCTCCCCCTCTTCAGGATCTGTTGGTTCTTCTGGTTGAATTGTTGTGGTCTCGACAATAGCAATGGGATCTGCATCAATGATCTGTCTTTTACCAGTATTTTCATAATCAGATTCTGAATCAGGGTTCGACTCCTTATCTTTGATCTTGGCCACCAATGACTGTTGTGAGAGACATTCATCGGTGCTGTGCCAAGGGATTTTGTGAAAATCACATTGTTTTTCAGTGTCCTTCTTTGTCTTCTCGTGACCCTTCTTTTCCTGTGGTTTGGACTAGTTTTCAGGAGACTATTTGTTAGGGTCATCTTTGTTATACTTTGGTTTTTGTGTATTTGCATACCCGAACTCCCATTTGTTCTGGTGCTTAAATTTCTGCTCGATTTTAACATCATATCGATAAGTTGCACCGAGTGATGAGATGTCCAGAAAATCCATTTCAATTTGGATGTATCTATGTAGAGCCCCACGGTATTTCAGAACCAAATGTTGTTCGGATTCTTTGATACCTATCTTGGTGTGTAAGGTATGGGAGGTATTGGTGAACTCCAGAATTTCTTGGCCCCTCTCATGTCGCAGTGTGGTCCATCTCATGTACTGGTCCTCATAGTTTCCAACGGGGTAATACTGTTCCTTTATCGCATCCAAAAAAAATTCCCAAGTGGGCTCGGCCCCATATATTCCAGACTCCTCTGTGGAAATTTTCTCCCAATAAGTTTACCACCAATGTTTGACATGAGGGAGACATATAAGGAGTGTGAAGGTGATCATTTCTCTGTCGAAAAAATTGTAAACAGAGAAATAACCTTCTAGAAGATTTAACCATTTGTCTAGGGATTCTGCATCTATCTGTCCTTCAAATACATGAATATCAAAATTAACTTGTACCTTGAAAGGTGAGGTTCTTCTAAATTGGCCGCTTGATGAAGATCCATCTGTTCCTATTGGCAGGCATTGAAGTATGTGGTAAAAATTCTCCATCATTTTGTCCCTCTGTCACGTGAGAGCTTGCTCAAGCAACATACTGAGAGGATCGTCTGCTCCATCGTTTTTCTTTTCTTCTTCCATTGAGGGTTTATTGGGTGTGAGAGAGTGATTTTACTCAAGAGAGACAAGCTTGAGACCCAACTTGCTATACTTGGACCTCGTCAGAGACATGCATTAAAAAATGACCAAGAGCAGCCTGCTCTGATACCATTGATCTGGATTATTTTCGACAAGAAATGAGAGCGGAGATATAATAAAGAAATGCATAGAAATATAAAAAATATCCAATAATATAACAAAAATTTATCATAGATGCAACCATAAACAAAGATATACAGTAATATACAATTTCTATTAATGAAAGAAATGTACAGAGACTGTAAAAATACAGAGTGAAAGACTCGCTAGAATGGTGACAACTTATCTCTGAGAAGAGATGTGATGGCTACTCGCATTCACAAGAAGATGATTACAATGAGGCTCTGAAGGCCTTTTTTACCATAAATAGGATTGAAAAAAACCCTAGACACCCAAAAAACCTAACACTAGGAGATGAAGCACCAAAAGTCATGTGGGCCCCGTTTGGGTAAGTTAGTACATCAACTTCTCGGGGTTGTAACTTCTGCATACGATCTCCGTTTTAGGCGTATGATAGCCCGTTGGAAAGGTATCATCAATTAGATTCATTTTAGGGCCTCAATAATGCCTATGACTATCATTGAGAAGCTCAAGCTTGAAAAACCTTCATTTAGGCCCTCAAAATGGCCCCAGAAGTTAAAACTGCTAAAAATAGTAAATTGTCCAAATTGCCAGAAAATTCTTTTGATCCAGTTGGAAAAGGTGGTTGGTCACTGATATCCACCTGGATCAATCCTCCCTCCTTACGAAGCAATGGTCTCCATTGCGTTGAGTGCCTGGGGTAGAGGAAAAATCGTTTGTTGAATCTAAATCTTGGTGAGTTGCTTGCCTTGTTGGAGACGTCACGCTGCTCGGTTTGTGGAAGGCTATCATGAGCATGTGGTTGGAAGGGTTGGATATTTTTAACCAGTCTGGCTACATGAGATGAATGTGTGCAGAAGGAATATTTTCACTTTGCTACAACCTTTTCGACTTTCTTCTATTCGATAGAAGGTGCTTGGGGCGAGGTTGTAGTGGTTGCATTGTCCTTATGTTCCCCTTTTGAAGAGACTGTGAAGAAGCTAAATTTTGTAGTATGAGATACTACCTTGCAGCACTGTTTAGGTAGAACAATAGTTGGAACTACCTCTAGTATTCTATAAAGATTACCCCCCAAAGTAACAATGACACTATGTGGTCGAGATTCATAAACAACATGGCATCTCCACATGTATGGTTGGCCCAAGAGGACATCACAGACATCTAATAGGGAAAAATCACATAATAGCTCATCCTTGAAGGGTTGGATGTTGTATGATAATCGACACTGTTGGCGGACACAGAGATCTCGTCCTTCGAGAAGCCACCCGAAGTTGTATGGTTGCGGGTGTGGTGTTGTCAATAATCCCAAATGTTTGACAACCTTTGCTGAGATGAGGTTCTTCTAGCTTCCACTATCAAAAATAAAATGCAGCGGGTTCCCCTTCACCCACATCTGTGAATGAAAAAGACACTCCCCCTCTTCAAGATCTATTGGTTCCTCTGATTAAATTGTTGCGGTCGCGACAATAGCAATGGGGTCTGCGTCAATGATCTGTCTTTTACCAGTATTTTCAGAATCAGATTCTGAATCAAGGTTTGAATTCTTATCTTTGATCTCATCCACCAATGACTATTTTGAGTGACATCCATCGGTGTTGTGCCAGTGGATTTTTTGGAAATCACACCACTTTCGGGTGTCCTTATTTGTCTTCCTGTGACCCTTCTTTCCTGTGGCTTGGAATGGTTTTCGGGAGAGTGTTTGTTAGGGTCGTCTTTGTCATGCTTCGGTTTTTACGTATTTGCAGACCCAAACTCCCCTTTGTTCTGGTGCTTAAATTTCTGCTCGATTTTAACAGCATATCGATAAGCAGCACCGAGTGATGAGATGTCTAGAAATTCCATTTTAGTTTGGATGTATCTGTGTAGAGCCCCATTGTATTTCAGAACCAAATTTCATTCGGAGTCTTTGATACCCAGCTTGGTGCGCAAGGTATGGAAGGTATTGTTGAACTCTGGAACTTCTTGGCCCCTCTCTTGCTGCAGTGTGGTCCATCTCATGTATTGGTCCTCATAGTTGTCAACAGGGTAATACTGTTCCTTTACCACATCCACAAAAAAATCCCAAGTGGGATCGGCCCCATATATTCCAGACTCCTCTGTGGAAATTTTCTCCCAATAAGTTTCCCACCAATTTTTGACATGAGGGAGATCTTTAAGGAGTGTGTAGGTGATCTTTTCTCTGTCGGAAAAATTGTGAACAGAGAAATAACCTTCTAGCAGATTTGACCATTTGTCTAAGGCTTCTGCATCTATCTGTCCTTCAAATATAGGAATATCAAAATTAACTTGTATCTTGAAAGGCGAGGTGCTTCCAAAGTAGTCGCTTGATGAAGATGCGCCTATTTCTCCATCATTTCATCCCTCTGTCACGTGAGAGCTTGCTCAAGAAACATACTGATAGGATCGTCTGCTCCATCGTTTTTCTTTTATTCTGTCATTGAGGGTTTCTTGGGTGTGCGAGAGAGATTTTACTCAAGAGAGACAAGCTCGAGACCCCACTTTTTATACTTAGACCTCGTCGGGGACATGCACTGAAAAATGATCAAGAACAACTTTCTCTGATACCACTGATCTGGATTATTTTCGGCACGAAATGAGAGCGGAGATATAATAAAGAAATGCACAGAGATATCGCAAATATCCAATAATATAAAATAAATGTATTAGAGATGCAACCATAAACACAGATATACAGTAATACATGATTTCTATTAATGAAATAAATGTATAGAGACTGTAAAAATACAGAGTGAAAGACTCGCTAGAATGGTGGCAGCTTATCTCTAAGAAGAAATGTGACGACTACTCACATTCGCAAGAAGATGATTACAGTGAGGCTCTGAAATCCTTTTTTACCATAAACAGGAATGCCAAAAACCCTACACATCGAAAAATCTAACCCAAGGGGATGAAGCGCCAAAAGTCATATGGCCCCGTTTGGGTAAGTTAGTACATCAACTTCCTAGAGTCGTAACTTTTGCATACGATCTCTGTTTTAGGCATATGATAGCCCGTTGGAAAGGTATCATCAAGGAGATTAATTTTGGGGGTTCAATCAAGCCTTAAAATATCATTGAGAAGATCAATCCTGAAAATCCTTCATTTAGGCCTTGAAAATGGCCCCGGAAGTTAAAACTGCTAAAAATACTAAATTGCCCAAATTGCTAGAAAATTGTTTTTAGCCAGTTGGAAAAGGTGGGTGGTCACTGATATCCACTTGGATCACTTATCCAATCATGCACACCACTTGTCCTTATGTAGTTGTGAGAGTGAGTGAGTACAAATGAACTCTAGTGCCATCTATTTATACTGCTCCAAGTCACCTAATTGGGTCGGCTTCTCTTCCTGGAGGCCAATAACTTAATATTAACTATTCCCTTGAGTCGACTTTTCTTCCAGGGTTATTATCCAATGTTTTAGGGTTTCTCTTACTTATTGAAGTATTCTATTCTCCTCAAAGGTTACACGTAGAGGTTAATACCTCCTGCAACTATCGTAATATCAAATTTTTTATCCTTTTCCTAACCACTTCTCCCGATGACGACGTCCTAGAATTATCATTGTCGGAACTCCACTACTCCCCAAAACTTGGACGCTCTGATCCCATCCCCCGATGATGACACAACTTGTCCTATTTCGTCATCGGAGCTCCATTCACTCTTGGATTTCAATCGCTCCAACTCCATTCCTCGACGAAAACATATCCAACATCTTTTAGACATCGACAATCAACGAAATTGATAACATCGATGCCATAAAGTTGGTCGACAGTTAACGCCCCCTTGCTTCCTTAGTTTCCACGATGACATCATGGTCACTTTGATCACCTAAATGGCCTCATTGTCACACTAAATCCCATGTATTCAATCTACTTCTTCTCCGACAGATCGATGATCATCATTTCTTCATGGCCACCCTTCGACCAAGGACCCATATTATCCCTCATAATACCTATCATCGGAGTCCACCCCCCTATGAACCACAACTCACTCCAACCACCCTCCTCCGACGTATGGTTGAGATCTCTCAACCTGTAGGTCTGACAACTAGGATTTAAGACAAAATCCCAAAGAGCCTCCTTGCCCAGCATGACCCTTTCTCATCACATCAACCAATAACTCTTCGCCACAGAACATCTTTCGAACACGTCATCTACCATGTTGGCCAACCCCTCGTCATCATGAAATCACTCTCCCTTCTTAGCCTCATCTAAGTGGGACCCCCCACATGGAATCTAAGTTGGCACCCTGGACACATGGCGCTACCCAACTCTACCACCTAGCTTGACATGTGACACTAATGCCATGTCACCTTTTGCTCCCCCAAAGTTCCAATTACCTTCACACTTAGCACCTTAACCACTCGACATGAGGACCTCCCACCTAGAATTACATGGTGTACACATCATTGTTGAGCACTTGGTGTTCCCGTCCATGTGTTGACAATTGTTCACTATGCATTGGTTGATGCCATCCTCATTAACACGACATCACCTTCCCTCTTGGCCTCACCTAGGAAAGACCCACCGAGATCTACCACTGATTTTTCTCTCATCTCTCTCATAAAAACGGTTAATATTCAGAGCAATCACACTCCTTAATCAATGATCATGTTTCTTCGCCTCTTCTCCCCGACAGATCAACGACTCATGTTGATATACCATAGCCTTCCCCATCAGAGTCTCATTACCACCTTGTCCTCAAGAACTCTGACAATTTTTCCCTCTGACGAAGGGCCAAGATTTACTCTCCCCAACGAATGAATGGTTGTCATTCATCCCGATTCACAACATGATTTTTTCCAAATCTACAAGGTTTGAAGATCAACGAACTATATTAACCCACTGACACGATCAATGGTTTCTTAGCACTCATGTTTAAATGACCATAAATTTTTCTACAGGTGCCAGAATGAAGATCTTGATACTTCATTGGAAAGGTATCAAAAAAAGGAAGATAGTGGTACATGTCTCCATGAAAAACACGTGAAAAAAGAAGTCATAAAATGAAGAAAACAATAGAGCACGAATTCAGAAGAAAAAATGACCATACCAACTTCCAACAGTGATCTCTGGGGCTACAAGCAACGAAAATAGGCCCAGGAGGACTTGATGGAAAGATGAAGGAGAGAAGAAAATTATGGAATGGTAAATGTTGGCAGTCTGAAAGAGAAAATTATTCAAAAATATAGAACACAAAGTGAACCCGATTTTAATCAGAAAGTGATTTATGCATGTTAAACAGTCACATTTGAAGCAACGGGAGCCGAAAATTGCACCTGCAAGCACGCGATTAAAGGTTGAGACAAAGGAGAATAACATGGGAAGATATTAATCAACAAAGAAACACCCAGGAACATTTTGAATAGCAGAAGAAGACACAAAACTTATAATGAGTTTTTTTTATAAATAATCATTTGTGAATTGCTTCAAGGTAAAATAATCACTCAAGAGTCATTTCAGATTCTCTTTGTTATGATCACATGTTTCTTTTTTAAAATACAATAAAATTTGAAATATGAAATAAGAAACTGAAAGAAAAGGAAACGAAGAGTCACTAGAATTGAAGAGTCTCCCTCTTGTCTTATAAAAGAGCACTCATAGGATTTAAAAGGACTTTTGGCCCTTTATAACAAAAGAGGGTACTATTACTTCTGAGTAATAAAGAGAAGGATGTATTTCATAAATCTATGATTTTGATGGATGTATTGGAGACTATTCTTTATGCAATTGTCTTCTAGTTGAGCAAATAAGATTCTGTTGTATTAACTATTTCTGCACTCTGTTCACTTTACTTATGTTGTTGCATGTTTCCTTGTGGGTACAAAAATGATGCTATAGATGTATTGTTTAACTATTTGTTTGTATATATGTAGCATTATTGTTTTCATATATCATTAAAATACATGAATTATTTCTAGTTCTGATGGTGTTACCTTTTGTTGTACTCATTCGTTTAGTTTTTCTCTCGGCATAGGTTAAAATTAGTTAGATTGGATTAGTTTGCTTATAGTTATATTAGCCTTAGTATTATTTAAAACTCTTTGGGGAGGATTTTGTTATCTTTCCCATTTTTCTTCTTTTAATTCTAAATGACAATGAAGCCCATATACTCATGGGAAACACTACACCAAACGATAGTAGGTCTAATTGGGACCTACCATCGGGAATTTTCCTTCATCTAATTGATAGGCTATTTGGACCTATCAACAGATAGGAAAATCATTGATGATATTGTATAAGTGCAAGAGGCTATACATTCAATTTTTTCAGCCAAGGAGAAAGGTATGGTTATTAAGTTGGACATGGCTAATGCATTCGACTGTGTAAGAAATTATTTTCTTTTTCATGTCCTCAAAAAATTTGGATTAAGTTCAAACTTCATTAAGTGGGTGGCTTTTTGTATTATCTCCCCCTAGATTTTACCTATAGTTAATGGGCAATCGACTAAGTTCTTCCAAATTAGCAGTGGCCTACATCAAGGGTGCCCCATATATTGACTTCTCTTCATCATTATGGAAGACACATTGAGTCAGAAGTTGGAACATGAAAGGGTTGTTGGGAATCTCATAAGTCTTGTTGGGAATATCCCAAGTCTGCATATCGTTTGAGGTGTCAAAAGATTAAATCATTCACGTTTTGTGTATGATACCTTGTTGATGGGAGGATCATTTGATACCATTTCCTCCAGATTCAAGCAAGTGATAAACTACTTTCTTGATTCCTACAATCGAGCCATTGATCATAGGAAATGTCAGATCATGGGATGGAACACAAGACCACAGGTAATGCAAGCAATATCAAGGATTTTTCAGTTTCCAGTTGTTGATAATTGAACTTATTTATGCTATCTTAGTATTCACATTACTTTGAAGCAATTTTTATCTCAGGAATGGTTATGCATTATTGGAAAATTAACTCAAAATTAATTCAATGGGGATCTCAATGGTTAAATTCCATTGGTAGAGTTGTTCTTATCAAAGCAATTCTCTTAGCTCCACATCTTTTTCAGTACTACTTTGTTAGCTCCTCAAGGTATAGAAAATCATATCTAAATGGGGGTTAAGAAGTTCCTTTGGCAAGGAGGAAAATCTAATGAAAATAAGTTTCATCTTGTAAATTGGAAGCAGGTTAGAAATTCCAAGGAAAGAGGAGGTTTAGGCATTAGAGACTTGGAATTTATGAGTATAGATATGGGTGCAAAACTAGTGTGGATGTTGATCACACGTGATATATTTTGGTGGAAGCAAGTATTTGGAAAAAAATGTTTCTTTTGATCCATGCAGAGATGCTTATAAAGGCCACCCAAAGTCATAAAAGGTTCTCCCAACTTAAAACTTATGCAAGATACCAGATATATAAAATATGCGAAACAGAAATGAAATGCTAGAAATGACAGAATAACAGTAAAATATCCAGCATAATCTTCACAATACACATAAATGATATATGAAATAGCAACAGAAACAACACTTTGATTCAGATAGCAATGTTCACAGGCCTCTTCGAGGGGGCAACCTCCAGTCGAGCAGCGCTCTGTTACAATAATCTCCAAGCTAGGGTTTTCATACCCTCGACCCTTATTTATACTAAATGTGTCTATTAAGAGAAGCCTCTAGAGGAAGATCCTTCTAGAAGCGGAAGCTTCTATTAGGTCTTCTTACATCCGCCTTATTCTATTTTATTGAAAGGTCTTATTAATATTGACCTTTATTACATCCGAATACATTGATCTACCCATGTGTGGGTTAGGACCTTAACATGTCCGCCCCCTTAAAAACAACCTTGTCCTCAAGGCTTGAGATGCAGAAACTGTTGCAGAATGGTAGTTGGTTCCCAAGCGGCATCTGCTGGAGTCATATCTTTCCACTGTACTAGCACTTCCTTGATGGTTCTTTGATGCAGGCGACGCTCCCGCTGGTTCAAAACTGCTTCTGGTTGTAGCCAAATGGATCCTTCTTCAACTAATTTTGGAAGGTTGGTTTGAATTTGGCACCTGGTTCCAATCACCTTCTTCAAGCATGAAACATGAAAAACAGGATGTGGCTTCGACTGACTGGGCAGAGCTAACTGATATGCGACTTGTCCCACACGCTTGAGAACTGTGTAAGGGCCATAAAATTTGGGTGCTAGCTTCTGACACTGCTCGACCTTGAGGGAAGTTTTCTTATATGGTTGCAGTCTCAAAAACACCCGATCCCCTTCGGCAAATTAACGTTCAGAGTGACCTTGATCTGCTTGCTACTTCATTCTATTCTGGGCCATGACCAAGTTCTCTTTAAGGGTATGAAGGATATCCTCTCGGACTGTAAGTGTTTGGTCAACCGCCTGGACCTTAGAGGTACCCGGTAAGTATGAGAGAACTGATGGTGGCTTCTTTCCATACACTGCTTCAAAAAGACTCATGCGAGTGGTTGTATGGTATGTAGTGTTGTACCACCATTCGGTGAGGGGTAACCATTGAGCCCACTGGTGTTGTTTTTCAGATGCAAATCTCCTCAGATATGTTTCCAAACACTTGTTGACGACTTCTGTTTGACCATATGTCTGGGGATGATAAGCTGAGCTGAGATGCAATTGGGTACCTTGTAGCTTAAACAGTTCTTGCCAAAATCTGCTTGTGAAATTTGGGTCTCAATCAGAAACAATAGAGTTGGGCATGCCATGAATCTTGAAGACCTGATCCATGAAAATTTGAGCCACCTTGGATGCAGTAAATGGGTGGTGAAGAGCACAAAAATGAGCATACTTGGAAAGGCGATCCACCACCACCATTATGACTGATTTATTCCCTGATTTGGGTAAGCCTGTAATAAAGTCCATAGAGATATCCTTCCAAATAGCAGGGGGAATCGGAAGCGGTTGGAGGGTGCCTGGAGA